>JABJVR010000087.1:12682115-12695015 GCA_025773905.1 Chitala chitala | reverse complement strand
GTGTTATTCACCGGTATAATATTGGGGGTCGGTGGTTGGGCGGAGAGTGAAAAAAAAAAAAAAAAAAAAAAAAAAAAAAAAACTGACCTGATTATCTACAGCTACAACAGGTAAGGCACACCTGCTGAATCCACACTCAGACGAGCCAGCACACAAAGCAGTCCTCAGACCCCTAACGATCTCCGACAGTACAGTAAAAATCCCACAAGCAGGATTAAAACATGCCCATACAAAATAGCTCACTGTACGTATTAAGAACATCCCAGTGATCTAAAAAACCCTGTCACCCACATCCCATGAGAATAACCCCTTAAAACCAATTTAACAAAAACGATCACTTCATGAAAACGACAACTTGTGCAATATCTTGTAGAAAACGCTGTCAATGCTCTGTATTTCAAGGATCACACTGGCACAACTTTAACAGCCTTTCACGCAGGAAGCCAGATCACTACAATTGTGAAAATGTCAACGGAATTCTTTTCCCTGCCGACTGCTCAAGGTGACAAAGCCACGTCAATAAAACCAGGCCACTGCGATTTTCAACCTTCACAGGTTACGTTTACAGTGACAACATATGGAAAGACCATCTAACAGAGGGGTGCGTATTGGGTTAAGAACAATGAAAGGGTTTGAATGGGGCTAGCGACTCTCTATAACCCCTAAACGACATGTAAAAATGTTCTGGCCCAGAGAACCAATACACCCTCATGCTGAGGCAGTTTCCAGATTCTTCTCCATACACACGTGGCTTGGATTAGGAGTGACTTCACTGTAAACAAAGTAAAACCAGATACATGAGGAAAGAGCCTGAGTCACACATGCACCGAGGGCAGCCGCACACATGAATCACAATCACACATGCGTACAGCCGTGTCCATGACATCAGCGATTACAAGCGGAGAGCCGAGCATCACAGGTAGCCTGATAAGAGCCTCCCTCACTTTCCAGTAACAGGTACTGCACCATTCCTACCCACACCGACACTGCTCTCCCTTACCTCTGCAATAACATGTGCCAGTAACACAAAATACAGCAGCATGTACAGTGGGTGCTAAGATGAGTAGCCATTCTTCTGGTAACAATGCCAAGCTGGAATAAGGCAGCATGCGCGGGAGAAAATTTGACGGCTCTCTGAAAGTCGACATGGGACATCAAGCTCCAGCAACATTACAGCTTGTGCTGGTTGGGCGCACTAAAAACAAACCGGGACATAAGGATTAATATGACAGAGTGACAGAAGCAGTGCTCTAAGGCACAGCTGCCCCTAAGAAGATGCCATATAACGACTGCTGAAAGGCTGAAATAACGGTCAAACCAGACATCCTACATTGCAGGCGCTGTTGACGATGCTACAGATCAAATGAACGATCAGATGTTGTTCTGAGCCGAGTGAAAAATTCCCCGTAATCACCAACAATGAAAATGTTATTCTGACAGCTTTATTCTTCTCCACTTCTGTGGTCCTTAGAGCCCCGGTCTCCATTAACACCCCGCTGCAGTTTGTTGAAATTATACACATTTCAGTCCCATGGGGTCCCGTGAACCCTCATTCATTTGGACACTGACACGTGTTTTCTTAGGGCTTCTCTGGAAGCACCACCGGGGAGATGGTGCTGGCCTGCGGAGCAGAAAAACAGAGTTCAGCCACAGCTGACATTGTTACTGGAGCCAAACACATCACTTAGTTGACTGAAGTCCAGCATATTAAACTTTGTAATAAATGCCTGCAATTTTAAAAAGCCAAGATGAGGTATAGATTTCAGAGGAGAGTTGAAGATCCAGAAAATTCTGTGCAAGAACCACCCACCAAAGTCCCAGCTATATTCACTTATGTCTTTTTCCAAGGTTTCCAAAAAACTTTTACAGTGTACTTCCACAATGGTTTTCCCCTCAGAACTTGTATCACACAGATGACATTGACAATAATTTAAAAACACGGCTTTTTATGAGTACGTGAACAGCCATGCCAAAGATTAAATGGAAGAAACAAAGATTTCCAATGAAAATTGTGTAATTTAAGTGTTAATTATATTTTCATGTCCTTGCTGGCTACAGTAAGAGAACTTTCCAGAACGCTGTTCTCCTACCAGAGGCAGAAACACTGCCTTTCACTTCCTCTCCTTCTACTTTAACGGTCCCACTTTCTCAAGGCACTACTGCTGAATAATCAGCTATCAAGTAGAGAACGCCGTAAACATCTCTTATTTCAAAGAAAGTTTCTTAACCTTTCTTGTTCTTTTTCCTACACCCAAACTGACAGTTTGTTTTCACATAATTTAGTGAATACATATGTTCAGAGAACATTTTAAATGCATTTTTTTTTTTTTTTTTTTTTTACAAAAGAGTAATTTTATAATAACAACTATTCCCAGAAAGTGTTATCACCTAATATTTCATTCATGTTAATGTCATAAGTTAAAATGTAACTTGTTTGTGCAACATAAAATTGTAGTTTAACTGAGCGCATTGCCTCCCATATAAAATGTGACAAAATCATTTATATGGTTGGATAATCCCCTGTAGGAATGTAGACTAAGCACTTTGCTCAGACATACCACACCATAGCTTTGCTTGGCATTTGAACCAGTCACCTTCATGGGTAACCCTTACACTAACCTCCTGCATGAATTTAACCCTAACAACATTATGAATGTCCTTCTGTATACTATAAACAGGTTTTGAAGACAACCTGCTAACACACCAACCCTTCTCTCTAGTAATAAAGAACTGAATAATTAAACTTAGAATAATGTTAGAAGTAAACATTTAACACAGTATGTAGACCTTGTAACAAAATCAGGACGGTCAACACATTAAATTTTCTGGTTTATGGAGAGTAAACAGGATTAAATTAGTCCAAATTTTTAATGGAAACAAGACAGCTATCACTTAACTTGCTACGTTCACCAATTTAACACAATATTACATTTACATTTATTAATTTAGCAGATGCTTTTGTCCAAAGCGACTTACAAATGAGTCATAGCACACATGCACAATAAAACGAGGTCGATGGTATCTGAATATCCAGCTAACAGTTACTACAACAATTCAGAAGTTGAACAGACATCTTAAACGTCAAATGTCTTTATGAAAATAATGTAGAACAGGAATCCAAATATATTTTCAACTATTCATAATTGGCAAAAAATAAACTGCTTAAAAATAACAAAAATAAAACATTTCTAATAAAAGGTAATACACAGTAAGTAAACTATAAAGAATAATAAAAAGTATACAAATAAAAATGTATTCTATTTTTCTATACGTTAATTGTTGTTTCTCACTGAGCAACAGTGGGGGGGAGAATTATTTCTGTCATGTTTATGTAAACTGAATAAACCCAGCCACAGTTAACCAGGTGTTTATGTAATTTCAAAGTGATATGGGATCATTTATTGCATCCCAGAGGTGGTACAGGATGTTATCTCAGCCCCATATCAGTCTGATCCATGACTTGCCACATGCCTCCAGAAAGCCTGTAACTTATCTATAAAACCTTTGAAACCCTGCACCTATTAAACCATAAAGACACCCAGCATGATGCAGGGGTGTTAAAGAGTTCCCCAGACGTGCCACTGGGCCACAAACGCAGGCTGTGTCTGAGCCTTTGTGCCCGTCACCCAGAGCCAGAGCACACCAGCAAACTCCCACATTTACGGCCACGTGTTCTCCTGCACGCTCTACTGCGCTGCATAACCTTTCCTTGTGATAGCTCACCTGTATCAGCCCCAGCACACCCACTGTCACACACACTTCAACAATTTACAGGCAAACATCTGCGAGCAGGACAATGCAAATGGTTGTTATACGTTACTGATTTTTGTCCCAATGCATAAAGATACTTACATAATGTTATGCAACATTTCATAAATGTTACAGTAGAGCAGTAACACTTGCAATTTATGGAAAGCTAGAATAACAGAAAACGGTACAAAAAGTAAGATATTAAAACTGTGTACTATGTATGGCCACACATCAAGGCTAAACATAAACTCTATGAGGGTAAATAGGTTGCACTGGCCACCTCTGATCTTGTCAAAACCATATTTTCCCCATCTTCAAACATTGTGGAAAGGCCTCTGCCGTGACGCATCATTTTCATTAAGTTTGCCATCCAAACAATAAGCAGTGTTTGTGTTACCTTGTTCAGGTGAGGATTTCTCGTAATGTCGTAGCCGCGTTTCTTGGTGACGACGCTGCTCCTGCCCTTTTGTGCCATACCAGAATGACAGGTTCGGGCGGCCTCCATGCGTGCAGCATGTTGACCCTGTTTCAAGACAGTCTTAACGGCGATGCTGCTGCTAGTCTGCCTGTACAGCGACAGCAGACTCCTGCTTGGCAATGAATTCATGTCTGCTGCTAGGGGGAGAAATAAAATAAAAAAAATCATGCGTGTTTAAATCGCTCATCACTGACAAATCTCTGGCACACTCTGATGCACAATAACTGAAAAGAATTATGTGCATTACATCCCAAACAAAAACCGAGCTGTGTCCGTGACAGCTGTAAACAAAACCAGGCCTAAAACAAGCGGCTAGCTAGCTAAGCACTGGACAGAAACGATCTGACGTGAGGTAAAAGACTGGAGGCAGCACAGCGAAGATGTTTCACTGCTCGCGCTGCCACCCGGATCAACCCGCGGCATCCTTTTGTACCTGTTGTTCTATCGGAGCAATGATGCCTTTTAAATGGCAATCTCTGAGAGTAAGTTAGCTGCAGCCTCGCAGTAGTATATTTCGTTACTATGAACTTAAACTATTTCGCGTACCTGAAAACAAAAGGTTGCCCGATGTTTTTCTGTCACCTCCAGCGCTAGGTAAGCGCTGCAAAGTCCCTGGAGGCTTTATCAGTGGATGTTCACGCGCCTGCAGAACCAGCTGACTCGAGCTTTTACTTTTTTTTTTTTTTTTTTTTTTTTTGTGCCTGTTTGACATTGATACTTTCACTTCCCACTGGTCCTTTCTGAAGATCCGCCCCTCCTCTTGCATCCACCAATCGCATTGCGAAATCAGTGTCCTCGCAGGATTCGAGAACTGTCAAGACGGCGCCAAACAAGAAAAGATTGACATCACTCGTCTCCCACTGCTCTGCTCGCCTTCTCTCTGTTATTTAGAGGATGCACCGGAAGGGAAATTGGGCGTTATTCTTTTGTCGTCACTAGCACTTTTTGCGTAATTTCATTTTCTCATATGATATTTTGAGTCAAAATATAACCTAACTAAATAATGCGGGGTGTTTGTAACTACACAGATGACCATATACTATATTTCTGTGGATACATACACGTTGTTTTAGTAAACACTTTGTCCTAAAACTGAGGTAGTAGTGAATGTGCATTTGGGGAGAATAATTTAACATGAAAATAGTTTTGTTTATTTATTTTTTATAAATATTGCTTTGCAAGTACGAAACAGGTAGCAAGTGGTTTACTTCATTTACTGAACTCTTGAGCAATATATTGGTTAATTTAAATTAGAAAGGTAATTTCTCATATAAACTGGAAAGATTTTTGCTTGATAAAAATGCATACTTATAATAATGAAATTTTAAAATAAATGAAGCAACAGTTATCAAAGCATAAAGAGAAATATGCGCATGCATCTCCTAATAAATTAATTGTAAAACATATATATATATATATATATATATATTGTAAAAAATAGGTTTTCCAGATGCTCAAAATTTGAATTTAAATGACAATTAGTGTAGTTTATCAGTACTTCTGACCAGTAGAGTGCCATCAAATTCATTCTAAACCGCCAGCAAAGACCTTTTGGTGGTTAATATAGTTTGTCCAACTAACTGAAAAGCCTTACATTCTCATTAAAGACAAGATGCTTTCAAACGTAAAAGTGAAATATAATACTGCAAAAATTAATTACATTCAGAGCAGTTTCAATTGCCATTTTGAAATACTAAAGAGAAGGATACCTAACTTTAAAACAGAATACACCAAAAATGTTATTTACACTACTGCAATCAGGTTTAATAGTTGTAGATAATACTTTTTTCTAACACCATATTGCCTTTTTATTATTACCTTTTTATTATTACACGTCTTGGTGTTACAAAAAGGTAATAATTGTTCCAGGAGATGGAGGATATTTGGGGATTTACACAACATGCCCATCATACTCAGAAAAAGATTAGGTCAAACCAGATTATGTCAAACCGTCATTGTATTAAAAACAAATACCTGGATCACAAGATACATGACAACAATTACTGAGAAGAAGAAAACCATCATAGTAGATATGCAATCTTTGGCAACTATAAGATAAAAAAAAAACATGACAGAAATGTTAATAGCTGTCATATTCAGTGCCGCATTATACATCACTCTTTGGCATTAATAATAATAATAATAATAATAATAATAATAATAAAATTCCCTAATATTTCACTGAAAAGTGTTAGGTTAAAGGGTGTCCTTATGGAATTACATAGGTCTACACAGTATGAAATTTTTATCATAAGACAAATCATAAATTCCTGTTCCATAAATCAAAAATTAGAAATAAGTGTCATTATTCAGCAACTTTTTTTCTGTTCAATCAGCATTCCTCGTGATTTCAGGGTAAATTATGTCAAGACCAGCTGTGTCTGATATGATTGGCTTAGCAATGTGTATGCACAATTTCTTATTAATTATTTCAGAGAACACAGATGTTGCAAACTGATTTGACTGATGAGGAACTCTTGCAAGTGTTCCATTGCAACTGCCATGAATGTTGTGTCCTGTTGTGACTGATGAGGTTCAGCTGCACAATAGCAACAAGCAGAGATAAACCAGGGCCCGCGGGAAGTTCTTGGCTTTGTTGGGCCTGGGGTGAGTGCAGTAGCTAATGCATGTGAGCAGAAAAGACAGAGGCGTGATGTGTCTATATATGGCAGGTGGGGGATGGGAGTAGAGGAGGGGGTTGGGATGTGTTTTCTTTTTCTGGCATTATCATGCATTCCAGCTGGAGATGTATGACTAATGACAGAGGAATCCCAGTGTCCCAGTATCACATCACGTGTCTATCCCTGACGCTGGCTGTGTCTGTGCCAATGCCAGGTCATTTGCAGAAGCGCACACTGGCATCAGATCTGCACCTCTGAGAACACTGACCTGTTCTGCCAAGCGAAACCAAAGCAGTACAGCGAATCATTGTTCACCGGCCCTGGCTGGACGTGAGTGTGAGAACAGGGCCAGCCGTGGCGTGTTCCACCCAGAACTGTACCCAGTCTCCAGTCTGTTTGGCATGAGTTTTCTGTGCTGGTGGTCATTGACACACTGCTCTGCCATCAGCTCACTCTCAGAGGGAGGCAGCCATTAGTGTATTGGTGACTGACAGTGGGGTAAATGACTAACCAAAAATTTAAGAAATCGTTTTGGGAAATAAATAGCGTAAGGGCTTTTAAATTTCATTTGGGAATGGTAGCCATGACAACGACAAGCACCACTGAAACAGTCTCACACAATAAACACTATTTTTCATAACTCAGCGCATGTGACTGGATTACAGAGAATAAACAAGTATACAAACATTTTCTACAAAGTGCCACGTTAATTGTGGGGTGGATCATCATCCATCATCACCCGGTCAACTACATCTGCAAACATGTAGGACACTGTACAACATAAACTGCACTTCATACACTTCTTGTTTATCTCCATTTTTTAGTTTATGTATGAAGTATGTTGTTTAGCTAAAAACTAAGCTGTCCTTGTCTACTTAAATGGAGAAAGTCAAGATACTGGATAATTAATGGTTTATTAAATGCATTATGATATCAGGAACATTTAAGGTGCTAGAACAGTGGAACAGAGAGGCATGACTTTTATAAACTGACACTGAGATGCTGGCTAGGTGTGATGCTGTCTTGTTTAGATATAACTCCAGAGGAGAGTACTTGTGTTGAGATCCTTTGCTGTTAGGATTCCTTTCTCCAGATGTAGTTTTTCAGATCCAGTGGGACAGTTCACATGGGGGTATTGGGTGGGGGGTTGTACATTGGAAACATTTGGTCTCTTAGGGGAAAATTAATTGAATCTCCAGGAGTTCTTGGCTGGCAGTTCTTCCTTCCCACACTCCTGGTCTCCATCAGAGAGTAAGCCCCACCCTCTTACATGCTGCTCATTCTACCCTCTGTTCACATTCAAAGGCTGGGTCATACCACGCATTGGGGGCACAGAGCTCTTTGTCCATGTTCCTGTGCGCACATCAGTGTGTACGCCACACAATGGTACATCCCAAAAAGCCCACTACTCACTTGCGCACGATTCAGTCAAGTGCACTGGCCCGTAAATGCAGTGCTTCGTTGCACAACAATGATTCACCTCAGCTCTGTTAAACATCCCTCATTCTCTTATCTTTATATTTCAAAGGCTTTAACAGTTCCAGAAACTGGTGATGATGATAATATCAAAAGGAATTTTACCTTCACATGTTCAGGCGTGTATGTGTTGTGTTGATTTACTTAGTTTTAAATCAATAGCATCTTATCAGTGCCAGTAGTCTAGATGTTGAATCCTTTCCTTTCCCACATGAGTTTGGCAAGAGTTTAGAACTGCGTCCATAGCTCAAGCATCAACAATGACAACAGATTCTGGCAAACATTCCCCAGATGTGAAGTGTCAATATGATGCTCACCATTTGGAAATCAAGTCCAGTGTTGATATATGCCACACTTTTCAGTATTCCCTCTGGCATATGTTCATTCTGGCTGCAACACTAAAGGATACACAAAAATGTTCAAAACGAACACTGAGACCTCACTTCATTGGTCAACAGAACAGTGCCTTGTAGTGACTCTGCAGTCTCACGGAACCTGTGAATACAGCACAATATATTTATAGTAATATCCATTAACATTGCCTAGGTTTGCTGCACAGATTAGAAGTTCCAGAAGTTTCTGAAAAGAACATTTAGTGATGCATCTGTTTACTTTGCTGGTCAGTAGAATGTTTTTATTAGGTGACCACATTCTGTGCCTGCCAAATGAACAGAACCGTAGCGTGGCCCTTAATTAATGTTAATAAATTGTTGATTAATGTTTACCAGTTAACTGTGAGGTTAGACAGATTCAGATGAGGGAAAAAATTACTTCAATAAATGTTTTATTGATCATTCAGATTAAAAATAAAGATCACTGCAGTGTGTAAGCTCATAGTTATTCTGTTCTACTGCCAGATGATGATGATGATGATGAGGAAGAGTAAGAGAAGCAGGAGGAGGAGAACCTTTAAAATCAGACCCTTTTCAATGCACTTTGGTTATGGTAACATGAATTCAGTCCAAAATATGCAAACCAATCTAAAAATGGTGGTAATAAAATTATAAGTTTAACTTGGCAATGACGGCTTTGGCACGACTCCATCAGAATGTTCTTGTTTTTGTCTGATGTTTTATTAATGGGAATCAGAAATATCAGTTTTATGGCTTATATGGTATCGTATTTCTGACCAACCTATTAAATTCAAGGGCTGATTTATACTTTCGATGCCAAGACGTCATTTAAACCACATGCAGACAAAACGTACCGCAAAAAAAGAAGAAAAAGTAAAATATATATACTGTTTATACATACTATGTACAACTGTGTTAAAATCTGGTGCGTTGGTCATCAAAACACTAATTTTTTTTAATTAACATTTGAACAAATTTTAATGAGCACGCATGACAGGAGGAGCGATTAGAATTTATTACCCTCAGTGGAGTGTGTGAATTCAAACACATTAAACACATTTAGCTCTTCGGCAGACCTCTCTGTGGCCCGGAGACAACAAGTAACAGACCTCGACGCAAATTAATTCGTAGCAACGTATGGTATAATCCTATTTTATTATATTTTACCGCTGAAAATACATATTTTTAAAATGTGTCATTAATGTTATGTGTCCCATGCTGTTTAGTAAGGCATTTACATGAGAAACAAGACACATTATTAGAGTATTATACACAGTATTATAAGATGTATATATGTATGTTTATTAATTACACATACATTATTGTAATTGGTGTGTTATTGGCGTCTTTT
This sequence comes from Chitala chitala, assembly GCA_025773905.1. NCBI lineage: Eukaryota > Metazoa > Chordata > Actinopteri > Osteoglossiformes > Notopteridae > Chitala > Chitala chitala. The sequence continues at coordinate 12,684,986 of JABJVR010000087.1, read as the reverse complement.
GCTTTTCAATCACATCAGCCTTTCTATATTCTTTTGTAGGTCGAGCTCTGGCTCCAAGTCACGTGACAGCGCAGTAAGTTGGGAGTTGCAAAAAAGTCGTCTTGACTCAGTCTTTTAAAGCGCTCTGCGGGCAGCCCTTGACTTTGTCTGTGTCTTTCGATCCGGCGAGGGAAGACATGAACCTCGGACAACGAAAGGAAGATAAAGAGTATCTATGGACTGGAGTTAACATTGCCCCGTGCTGCGTTTCTGCTGTGGATGTTCTCTGCTAGTTGTTCTCATCATAAAGTGCTTTATTGTGATATCCTCCCTCCCTCCCACACCAGGGGATCTGCGCTGCTGCCGTTCACCTGCCAGCCTGCAGTCATCCAAAGAACAACAATCTTCCTCGACCGTGTTTCATTGGTAAGGGTTTTTATGCATACGTTTTTGAGATCACACGCAACGATTTTTTAAAATATCAAATCCGATCATTTATTACAAAATTAAGTTTCAGTTAGATAATGAATGTAGCGTGTGAAGTATGAAAATAACATCATAGGCAGGATTTTGCAGTAACCGGTCGGCAATAATCACGAATGCATTCGATGGATGATGATAATTGCAGACTTGTGTTAACTGCAAAATAAAGATGCTTGTTTGCTTTTAAAAGGATAGTGGATGTTAACTATGTTACAGGCAGTCTTAACAAAATGTTTGTTGTGGAATTGACACTTGCCGTGTGTAGACGAGTTATTTGTACTTTGGATGTTACTTGGAATTTCGCATAAATATGGGCTGAAGTGTGTCGTTCTCGTGAAACGCAAGGATGCTACAGAAATAACTTGGCTGTTCTGGTTTCTTCATAAAAGATCGCTTTGTTCTTCTAAATACAATTCGGCAGGGTGCTTCTGTGGATTAAGACGTTTTGTTCTTTACAGAAATAAAATGTACATTTCATAATCGTACATTTTTAACAATTTAAAATGTAAAACTGCATGAAAACAGATACCATATATCTAATTACACAGAAACCTGGTAAGGCTGCTTTTAAAACTTTAACCTGGGGCTCCGGTCCTTCAAAGTTTGCTTCTAATTTGGTAAAATATTCTGTATGTTTTCATCGTGGTAATAATTCACAACACTGTGTTGATAATACAGTTATTTACTATCTAACACAACTGTTTTTAAAAACCGGATATCTCTCTGGTTTATGGTTTCATTGTTCATTTTCATTAAAACTAAGTTCATTTGTGTAAGATTTTGTGCGTTCGTTCTCTCAGGGAACTGGAACAGTTCCAATATATAATAGGAGACCAGTTAGATCTGAAGCCCAATGGACAGCATCAGTGTCTTAAAGCAAGTCAGTCATAGGAGGAGGTGAGTTAAAAGGGGCCCGGTGTCATCTGCTCTGTAGAAGCAGAAGCCCTTAGACTGAACTTTTGCAAACCACAAGATGTTGCGCTTGAGCCCAAACAATTTCCCCCATTTAACAACAAGACGCGGTGCACCACAGACTGTGCAATATCGCAGCCCACATATTGTAAGTGGCCTCACTCTATTGCAGATTAAAATGACACGGAAATTGTCCCCTAATCATGCAGCCGGCAAATTCTTTGAGATCTTAAAATACAGAAGATGGCCATATTCAGTTGTGGATCAGAAATGTGTTTCTCTTGCTGGAGGCGGTAATTCCCTCATGTTGCAGTGTGTCTTTAGTTTTTAGTAAAGATCCAGATTGCTGCCTTCGGTTTACTGCTGCTGAGGAATGGAATCTTCCCTCAAGTTCTGCTTTGTTTGTACCATGATCTTGACAGCTTTCTTGGAAACAGTTTAGTGCTTTATCATGATGTTTTCACTCTGGAGTTTTTCAGACATGCACAACTGTTTACTTTATTGCGGCCATGTATGCCGCATTGCCAAAATGCTCCCCCCCCTCCCTTCTCTGAACATGTGACACCAGGGGAGAACCCATGGGCTAGACATTTGGAGCTGGAAGTTCTGTCAGCAGTCCCTCAGAGGACTTCAGCCACCCATGTGAGCAGTCTCTGCTGTTGCAAAGGGCAGTAGTCAGAACACGAACACACACCCACACACACACACACACACACACACACACACACACACACACACAAACAAACAAAATAACTGACATACCAGCTGCAGAGCTGCCTGGTAGTTTGTTACCCTGGATTGCCATTTTTGTGTCCTTTTTGTGTCTTTTTAACTGTTTTTCACCACACTAACTTTTGGAGTAGTCATGTTGGAAAGGGTATATGATAATAAATTTAAAGTAATTGAAAGCACTGGTACAGCCATACAGTATATTGCCAAAAGTATTGGGACGCCTGCCTTTACACGCACATGAACTTTAATGGCATCCCAGTCTTAGTCTGTAGAGTTCAATATTGAGTTGGCCCACCCTCTGCAGCTATAACAGTTTCAACTCTTCTGGGAAGGCTGTCCACAAGGTTTAGGAGTCGGTCTATGGGAATGTTTGACCATTCTTCCAGAAGCGCATTTTGTGAGGTGAGACATTGATGTTGGATGAGAAGGCCTGGCTCGCAGTCTCCGCTCTGATTCATCCCAAACATGTTCTGTCGGGTTGAGGTCAGGACTCTGTAGAGGCCAGTCAAGTTCCTCCACCCCAAACTTGCTCATCCATGTCTTTATGAACTTTGCTTTGTGCACTGGTGGGCAGTCATGTTGGAACAGGAAGAGGCCATCCCCAAAGTGTTCCCACAAAGTTGGGAGCATGAAATTGTCCAAAATATTTTGCTATGCTGACGCCTTAAGAGTTCCCTTCATTAGTTCCGCCAAGCCCAACCCCTGAAAAACAACCCCACACCATAATCCCCCCTCCACCAAACTTTACACTTGGCACAATGCAGT
>JABJVR010000087.1:12644171-12682015 GCA_025773905.1 Chitala chitala | reverse complement strand
CCCCCCCCCCCCCCCCCCCCCCCCCCCCCCCCCCCCCCCCCCCCCCCCCCCCCCCCCCCCCCCCCCCCGCATCTGCAGTCCCCAGGCTGCATAATCAAGCCAAAGTGTGATGCTAGCAGACAGAAAGAAGGGTTTGTAAGAAGGCCAGTGTGTGGAGCGAGGCAGTAGCGGAGAGCGGCTGAACTGGACTCAAAGGTGCTCTTGTTTTGTAGCCAGAGAAGTTTCTGTAGGTTTGGGGAAGGCGCCTTTTCTGTAGAACCTGTATTTCCTGCCAAATTTAAAGCTACAGCAGACTGGTGCTTCTTCTTCAGTGTCTTCCACAACTGACGTGCAGTAGCTACTAGGTAAGCCAGTTCTTACAGGTCCTCAAAAACTCTATATTTCACCATAACAGTTTTATTTGTGGGAGTTTTTTTGTTCTAATATTTAAAGATGTTTTATTAAAGTGCTGTAAATCAAGCATGCAAAATGCTATCTTTAAATTCATAATGTGAACCTTAAACAAAGCAGCGCAAAAAGGCATAAAATGGAGAAACGCTGTTTAATTTCTTGACAGGGTTTTAAAGCGTAACAGGATTTTTTTAAAAGAATACAGATTTTTTTTCTCTCCTGTATTGTCGCACATCGGCCTCTCTTGCCGTAATAAGACACCAGAAGTGCATGTGCAGAATTTCAGCAACAATACTGGCACATGTAATTTGTCGTGCTTCAGACAGCTCTTGTGATGAACGTAGTTGTTCACAGCAGTGTCACTTGGTAAAGTTTTTCAGGCTTGTCTTTTGTTTTTGATTTTCTAGATTCCCTGCAAATCGCTGGACACTTTTGGAAATTGGCTTTTTTTTTCCTGACGGGTATCCCGCTGACTTTCCTTGCTGAATTCTTTTGTTTTTCGTGTGCTTGGGTTTCTGAAGCTACAGAAGCAAATGTGACTGTATAGAAGACACTCAGCTGAGATGAGATCTCAGCCAGCAGCACTGCTACCCCAGAGCACCAGAGAGAGAATCTGGAGATTCCTCTCATCTTCCAGAACCTCACAGCATGTTTGTGTGTCCGTCCTCTTTTTCAGAGTGTCCGTGTTGGACAACGGAAGCCTCCGGATTGCCAACGTGACAAAGTCAGACGCTGGGCTCTACACATGCGTTGCCAGGAACCAGTTTGGAGTGGCGAGCAGCTCCGGGAGCCTGGTGGTGAAAGGTAACTCGTCGCCCCTCCTCCCAGGGGCGTTTACAGCAGCACGTCACATACGCACCTGGCCTCTCCATCGTAAACACTCACACCGGAGTGCTGCGTGGCCACTAAAAGCACTAATCAACGATGGATCTCAGGGCACCTTCATTTGGACATCTCATCTCCACCTAAGAGTTTGGCCGTCTGCTCCAGTGGTCACATCCGCGAGGATATTTTGGAACAACTGATTTTCTGTCACCAGTCCTCAAAGGCCCTTCCATTTTAGAGAAGTTGCTGCGGTACAATTTCAGAAAGATTTTCTTCCCTGTACTCTGCCACCCTTAAGAGCATGGTAGTAAATTTAGAGAGAGTGTGAAATACTGTGGCATGTCTGTCTGCCAGGCTGGTTTTGAGATTGGTGAAATTACAATGCACTTCCCTCTGATTTGAAAATACAGACTTTCTCCGGTATGACTCTCATACCTTAGCAGGCAACAGTGCCTGAGTATTCCACAGTGCCTGAGAATACCACAGACCGAATACTGGCACACCCAGGAGAGGGAAAGCAATACAAAATGAAAATTCCCTCAATCTGTTATGTTTGACATAAATTTGTTATGCAGCAAATCTAATGCGCCTTTCTTCTCCAGTCACATTAATTTTTCGCACGGAGTTGAGTCAACAATCAGTTATGTCCTTTGGGTTTCATTGAAAATTCTGCGTTATTACATTCCTATTTACTCATATTAAATTTAAGGGCTTTATATAATTACACTTACAGGTGTTCTTCATATTTTTAAACGTGCGCAATCAACAACAGCAGTATTCCTGTGTACTCCTTTTTTGGAAATTGCAAACAAATTAACATCAAAATTGTGACTTCTTTTTTGAGACCCACTAAGGCACGGGGGCAAAACACACAAACTTAATACATGAAGTGCCAGGGCTCCAGTTTGAACCCACAACCATGGAAGAATGAAGCAACAGCAGTATCCTGTTATAGAAAGCAACATGCTGGAAGTCACACTGACAGCATACAGTCACACTAAATTATTTAGGGGTTTTTCATTGTTTGCTGCAGATTAGACTCAACATCAAAGTGCTTTTGATAGATTCAGAGACAGACCTGAACTCAGTTTTCTTGTGATTATGAATGATTTTATATGCACTACATTACAGCATCTGCCTAGATGTCTGCGATTTTGAACAGGACAAGCTTGTTTCCATCAGTTATTCCGTCAAGAAATGTATTTAGTGCAGGGTGACAGGTGCCTGGAGCCTAACCCAGGCAATACTGGACACAGGACTGCCTGCATGGGGTAACTAGGTCAGCACATAGTCACATGGGAGGAAGAGGAGAGTCCACTTCATGGTACAAGAAGCGCATGCAGACTCAACACACACATCAGCAAGCGTTGGGATCACACCCACAGCGACACTACCCACAAGGCCGCTCTGCCATCTGCCATTGGCCTGGTCCACTTTTAAAATGACTTATTAGTTGCTCAAAAAATGTGGCATTTAATCATTTAAGTGGGCGAAGAAGGTAAACCTTGTAAGCAAAAGAAATTAAAGAAAAGCCAGAGCGGTCAAATCAGCAAGAAGGGAAGAAACTTTTGGTAGATAATTTAAACTGAGATTTATAGATTTTTTTAAGGGGAAAAAAATGCATGTTGCCTTTTGTCATCTTTGCTAAATCTTAGAAGACAGATGTGTTTCTTGTAAGCGACCAGAGAAACTGAAATATTGTATGGATTTTTTTTTTTCTTTAATGGACCTGTAGGCAGTTAGGATATTAAAAGAAGTAAAGTGATTTCAAAAACAGTCTGTCTGGACTTCTTAACATGACACAGGTAGTGGGGTTTTAAGGAGGGCTCAGATGCTGGCTTACAGGTTAAGGCAGTCATGCTCTCTCTCTGCCTGTTGGCTTGGCCCACATTCATGCCACCTTTTTCAGCACTTCCAGTTTTCAGGGCTGCTGGGCAGAGAATAATAATTGTCACAGATGAGGGTGAAATAACAGATAGATTATGAAGCTGAAACAGTAACTGCAAACAGTTTAGTATTTGGAATGGTGTTGTTCAGGGTTGTACTTGTATTAATCGTCTCTGATGTGTAATCGCTATCAGCAGGTCTGAAACTGATTGGCTGATGAATGTCTTCTGAGGCTTCCTGTCATGCCATTGGTCAAGTGCTTCCCTGTGATGCTGGTACTCATTTGCTGAAAAAAGCCCTTTATTGTCTTTGAGTGATGTTGATGTGTCTAGTGTATTTTCCTGCAGTTTTTAGTTCCCTTTGATCAAGAAACAAAGCAAACCAATTTTTTAAAGGTTAGTGTATTGACTCGCTTTGAGGCTGTCATGGAAATACAGGCAAATCATTGGCATATGACTTTACAGTGCCATTTGTTGATTATTTTTTTTAAGTTGTAAGTCTATTTTATCCCTTCAAATGTTGACCTGAATACTGTAGCATCATTAAACATGTCTGGCCATCTCAGTCAGTTCAGTTTATCCATGCCTGAGCATTGCAGCCCCACAGAAGTTTACAAAAGAAATGACTGGATAACTGTACCTGACTTTACTGAAGTGTGCTTAGTCATCCTTAAAAAGATCTTTTTAACACACTGCAGAGCACATGAGGTTCTTAGACAGTGGACAGCTGCAACAGTAGATACCGATCACAGGTCACTCAGTCTTGTCTGCAGAAGCTCTCCTCGTTGTCTGTAATTGTGTCTATGCAAGGTCGCTTTTTCTTGTGCTTTCTCAGACGCAGTTTAAGTCAGACACCCCCACCAACATGTTTCAGCACTGACTGAATTGGTCATCGCCCCTGCTGCCCTCAGCTCAGACATTTCTACACCATTTGTTAGATACTATGCTGTTCCCTGTTTGATTGACTGCTGGGAGACAAGACCTTGGTCTTTGTATGGTTCCATCGCAAAAAAAAGACATTTCACAAGACATATATCAATCCTTTTTTCTAAAGGTGTAATAATGTGTCTCACTCAAATAATCTGACATTGATGGTAATATAAAGGGCAGGAATTGTACAGGTCTACTTGCAGTAAACCTGCCCGTTGACTAAAAAAATGAATTGTTCCTCAGTGCCAGTTTTGAGAGCAATAGAAGATTAAACTTCTTTCAGACGTGTTTTGTGCTGGCATATGGAGTTTGAGCTCACTGGCTGTTTAAAATGGAATATCATGTCTTGTTCCCTTTCTTGGGAGCCCCTACTATAAAAATGCAGGGCATTTATATATGAAGTTAAAGATTGACATAATAAAATTTATTATAAATTGCTATAATATTTCCTTGCATGTCTTTTAACCAGTTCACAGTAAATTTCCATAAGATTAAATATGTATTTTTGTGTTTGCTGGACATCTCCTTGCAATACCGAGGCAGTTTGGCTTTGTTCACGAGGGGGCGTGTCTCAGGGTCCTGAGAACTGACCCAGAGCAGGTCATTCAGTGGCATCACAGCTGTAGATAAGTTTGGATCAAGGCCATGAGGCAGCCTGTCACCTGAGAAACTTCCCCTCACTGGTATCTGACCTGAAGGGCCTAGAGACCATACTCATTCCAGGGCTAGTTCCTAACCTGGAGAGCCTGGAGACCATTCTCAGCCCAGTGCTGGTTCTTAACCTGGAGAGCCTGGAGACCATTCTCAGCCCAGGGCTGGTTCCTAACTTGGAGGGCCTGGAGATCATTCTCATCCCAGCCCTGGACCTCAACATGAGTTCTCACCACTTCACTGCTGGCAAAGTACATGTACCAATAGACAGGGTGAAGTCATTGATTTCCTTCAGCTTATTCCAGTTTTATCAGTTTTAGTACATACACTCAACTTTTTATCTCTACAAGGTTTCTGTGTCCTCAAACAGTATAAATTGACTGCATGATTACAATGAGAAATACTTACCTTGCAATTACTTCTCCCGGTTATTGTTAAGTGAGCTGTTATCGCTGCCTTCAGTGATCTGAATTTTTAAAGGCACAGAGAAGTTGCACTGCTGGGACTGATAAGGCCCATTCTGCATAATTACAGTATCTTAGAGTATCTTAATAAGCTTCCTGCCACAGAAAACTGTATGAAAAACAGCTGGACTTGATAAGCCAGTAAATATTTCTCTGACATTAATGCTTTTATCTGTTCATCATTTTTCATTGATGAAGTATTATCTATGACACTGACAAACCATTGGCTGGGTGGTGTCTAATTTGCTGTAATGTACTGTGTGCGTTGAAATATCAAATGTGCACCAGTCAGACGGAATCACTTCTACATCATTGTCATGTGTTACATCATACCAGAGTAATGATCAAGTCAGAAAGCGATACTGTTTAGACTTTGGGCATCAGGGCTAGTATCATTAGGGGTCATTTGCCATGAGTTGGCCCCCACCTAAGTTCAGTCAGTTAAATGTAAGGAATAGGAAGACAAGATTCAAAGGAAGTTGGCAATTCTTCTAATTGCGTATGCAATTAGAAGGACCGGAACCAGCACATAGAACTCAGGACAGGTAAGTGAAATGACAGCAGTGATATATCACCTTCATACCTTTGCACTGAATCGTGCGGTCAATTTATACTGTTACTCTTATATTGTCAAATGCAATGTGAAATTATAGCACGTTTTTACTCACCTTGGTTTGCCTCTAGACATGAAAAAAAAGTTAAAGTAATAGATAACAGATGACAAAAATCATAAAAAATGCTCTAGCTTTAATGTCTGATATTTTCAGTTTTCACCCAGAACAGCAGAAGATTGACTATTAGAGTGACAAAAATCCCACAAAAGATCTTACCTTGATCCAGACTTTGCACATATTGTTCGTGATCCAGGCATTGCTGAATGTTTGCTTAAATATCGTAAGCCTAAAGCAGTGGTAGGAGACACGTTCTCCTTAAGGGAGGAGCTTGTATGTGATCACAGCTTTTCACTGTGTTTGCTCGGCTGCACAAGGCGTGAGGGTGCTGGGATGCAGGCCCACAGTGACACCTGCTGTTTCCCATGGAGTGCTGACAACAGGGAAGGCATTGTCTCTAGCTGCCATGGATCCTGCTTCCCCTAAGGGACACCCATTGGTCAGACACACACAAACAGAGACCTCGGCTTAAACTGCACTAAATCAGTGTGGGGAAAATTATGGTTTGAAGCTCATGTCATTGTAACGCATGACTTTAGTCTGATGTTGGTGGCAGCCGTCTAGGTCTCAGGTCACCATGCCAACCTCTTTCTGCTGTGACTCAGCACCCTGATTACATCGTCGTGGTGCTTAACACGACCTCCATTTCATCACTCACCTCTGCCTGGCTAGGCATCTGATTTCAGAAAAAGAATGTAGCAGAGAAATAATAATGCTAACAGTAAGCGGTTTTCTTGCCAAAATTAGTGCCACTTTTTCATTCAGAATGAAAAGCAGCATAAGGGACACTTTAAAATTGAGCCCTGTTATTTAAAAAGGCTACCAAAACAAATCTTGGGTTTTTGTTTATCTTTTCATAAAAATTAATGAAGGGCAGCAGGAAGTGTTCTTAAACAACCTTCGGACAACACAATATTTCTCATCTTTTGAGCAGCTGTCTTCATTAACTGGAGTTTCTCCCCATTCAGGAACACCAGCATATTCTTACTACCTTTGTACTGATAGCTGAATGAATTGTTTCACTTTTTATTATCCTTCAGATTTTGATTATTGCTTGTGCCTCAATGGTACAGTCGTCAGCACAGCATCTGTCCGGACAGGGCTGGGTGGCTGACGAGGCCAGAGGTCTGGCAGAGGCGAATTCTTTGTGAGGCAGGTGCTGCAGAGTCACCAGAAAGCCTTTCTGTGCCGCTTTCTGTCGACAGAGCCAACCGTGATGACAACGCCGCCGGCGAACCTGGACGTGACTGTGGGCGAGAGCGTGGTGCTGCCCTGCCAGGTGTCCCATGACCCCACCCTGGACCTCCGCTTCAGCTGGTTTTTCGGCCTGCAGCCCATCCACTTCGGCAGCCACGGCGGCTACTTCGAGAAAGTGGGCGGCGTGAGTAGAGCAGCGCACGCGTGCGAGCCGCGCCCTTCCCGCCAGCTCCGAAGCCGGCGGCCACTTGTGAAAGCCATCTCGCCGCAACCTTAAAACGCTTCATCTGTTTCTCCTCAGCTTTCTGAGATTTGGGAACAGGAAAATTTTTAAAAACTGTGTCACAGACCGCAGGAAAAGAGTCATGCATAATGAATAGAGGAGAGCCCTTTTTTGTAGCCATTTTGAAAACTGCCTTCAATTTATTTATGATTCTAGTTACAGACCAAAATCTGTTGGTAAAACAGGGCAGAGATTTATTATATTCCATTGGAAACTGCAGAGGGCAATAAGACCCAGGAGCAGAGCATGTTGCACTTTAACTCCAGACCAAATGCACTCTGTGCTCTGCTGTCAATCTGCGTGGTGGTTTTTCTGCACAGCTCCGTCTAACCAGGCACGGCACCAGCGAGGCTTACACATCTCCTGAGTGTTACCCTCGCCTGCTGCAACCTGTCCCCAATTCCCTGTCAATACATTTGGTCAGTTTAAGGACTTAGAAATAAATTGTCCCAGTGGTTTTATGAATTTTTTTTTTAGGAACTTTAAGTTTTATAAGTCGGTCCAGATTTTATGTGTGAAGTGACAGCTGTTGATCATTTTAACGGTTAGCTGTAATAAGTGTACAGCAGGTGTAAATGGAGCACGACTTTGGCCGGAGCTTGTTGTTGATTTATAATGCTGAAAATCCTGTTGGTTCAGCAAATGCGATGGGATTCTGCCTCTTCCGCGAAGCGTGAAGACCAGATGTAGGCTCCTCTCTGAATGCTTCACCTTCACAGCACCAACTGCTTTTACACCTCATTTAATCACCCAGGACAACAGACAGGATAATAACCGAACATATAAAGTGATTAAAGTGACAAATTAAAAAAATCACACTATTTCATTAAATTTTGTGTTGTCATGATAATCTCATTTTATTGCCCCTGAAAGACTGTCAGGACCAGGTGAGGTCATTGTTAAAGTTTGTCAAGTCTGTAAAATTCACAGGAAAACTATCGAGAGCTTGGAACCATTTTTCATTTTTTACCAACTGTGTATACAATCAACAGAAACTGTAAACTAAAGCGTTAAATAGGGAGAATGGAAATACACATTTTTCCCCAGGCAATATTCCATTTTAAAGCGTGGAGTACTGTAATTAAACAGACAAAAGCCTTAGCGGTGATTTATCAAGCAAACATAGCTTACTTCAACAACATACAATAACACAAGGGATGATCAAGACTGGCCAGTTCCAAAACATAAGGCTTTTTTTGGCTTGCAAATCACACTTGTAGTCCATGTGAGAAAAATTAGTCAGTTCAACTTGGTTATAACGTTTTTTTCTGTACGACATGAGAGGCTCATCATTTATTCTAATGATAATTGCACAATGAAGTAATAACTGGAGATACTTGAATGGCAGTTTTGATTATTATGTTATTATTAATCTTTTTTCAGTGTGAACACATTGGGAAAATACATTCAGGATTTGTCAGCGCTGTCAGCAGAGCTCGTGGGCTTAGACGACCTCATGTCAGGAATTAATTGCGATTACGGCACGGAGAGCGAAGTGTCGCTGCCGGAGCATGCGGTGGCATGGAGACGACAGCCGGCGAGCGATAGCGGGATCGAGCATGTTTATTTTGGACACGGCGCCTCTCGTCAGTCTCATGGCGCTTTAATAAATGTCATTGCCTCGTTGGAATTCGGTACGAGGGAGCTGCCCGCGTCTGGTTATCGTCGGCGTGGCAGCAGAATACAAAGTCAAAAGCTGGCTGAAGCAAGAACAATGTGTGAAACGTAATGAATGACAACACCCTTCGTTTCCATCCCAGAGAGCATTGCTCTATCGTAATTTTTTTTTTTTCCTTTGGCTTTACAGTACAATGAGCAATGAGCAAATGCATTATGCTGGCATGGAGCTTGGATTTCATTTTAATTAGTGAAGTGAGGCCTGGTTCATTTGATAACGGTGTTCATTTATAAGATCCACTTCTTGTTAAAGGTAGAAGACTAGGGGTCATTTGCCTCTACCAGGTTCGTGACGGGCACTGTGATAAACTTGCTGTTGTCAAATTTCATCCTTTAGCAGCACTCGGCGGGGGACATCATGATCCGAAACATTCAGCTGAGGCATGCTGGGAAATACACTTGTTCCGTGCAGACCGAAGTGGACAGTGTCTCTGTCTCCACCACCGTGGTTGTCAGAGGTAGTGTGCCAAATTTTCCACTGTCAGCCAAAATTTTCATTTCATTGACAGCTTTTCATTCAACTCGATCTGACAGCAGTTTTGTCAAAACTATTAAATTAAGTCATCATTGTTATACGGTTTAAAGTCAATATAATGGATCTGGAATGCAAGTGAACCGAGCCACTGAATTTGTAAGGAGGCTGGAGGAACAGGCTGTGTCTCAGTGCTCAGAACACACTGGCTTTCTGAGCTGTCTACATTTCAGAGACTTGTTGAAGCTGTAACACAGCTGCTGTTATTAGGGTGAACAGCCCTTCTCTCCAGCCCTGCTTCAGTCATCTGCTGCATATCTGATGTGCATTTGCTCCCTATTGTAGGCCCACCCGGCCCGCCCATCAGTCTCAACGTGGAGGACATCGGTGACACTACAGTGGCCCTGTCCTGGAGGCCTGGCCCAGACAATCACAGCCCCATCAACACGTACACTATTCAAGCCAGGAGTCCCTTTTCCCTGGGGTGGCAGGCAGTCACCACAGGTACACCAACAGGGCCCGGGATAGTGTAACTACTACCTTCCTTTGTGTGTGTGACTGGTGGTTTTCACAGTCACCCAGTGTCAGACAGTGTACCCACCATGGTCGGTCTGCTCCTCTAGGATTCCTACTGCAGTGTACTCAGTGTTTAAACGCTTGGGCAGGTACCATGCAGACTTTTGGGCAGTTACTGAACCACTGGGGGCTGCTATAAATGCTATCAAGCTCCAGAATATGAGTTTCACACTACAGTTGACTGGTTAAGAAGAAACATCTCTACTCCAGCTGTGGAGCTCCCATAAAACCTTTTGTGTACTTGCTGGGTCACTGCAGCTTTGACAGTGCCTGCTGCACCTACTTCTGAAAAATGGAAAAGCCCTTTATGTCTACATTAAAGGGTGTGTGTGTGTGTGTGTGTGTGTGTGTGTGTGTGTGTGTGTGTGTGTGTGTGTGTGTGTGTGTGTGTGTGTGTGTGTTCTAGTCCCCGAGGAGCTGGGAGGTCAGCAGCTGACAGCCACGGTGACAGAGCTGAACCCATGGGTGGAGTACGAGTTCCGGGTCCTGGCGACCAACGCTGTTGGCACAGGGGAACCTAGCAAGCCCTCGAAGCAGGCTCGCACCAAAGACGCATGTAAGAAAAGCCAGCACACCCTCTTTGTTTTCTCCAGACACATTGCACATGAAGGCATTCTATTGGTTTAAAAACCGACATACTGTTGTTCTGTTTAAAGTAGTGAAAGACAGTCAATGACGTTTGGCGAAATCGGCGTTTTTGGCAGGAAAAGCTGTTTAGTTCTTCAAATTACATCTGTGTACTAAATGTATAACAACTTTAATCCAGAAAGCCGGCTTACAAGAACTGTCTCTTCATAGCCTCAAAGATAACACAAGAATATCTGCGCCCAAAACCCCGACCAGTTTCCATTTAAACTGGATTTCTTTCATCGTGCACAAACCCCAGTCAAATTCTCATTTGCATCTCTTCACCATGTCATTGTATGTAATAGTTGCGTATGGTTTTCGAGTGGTTGGCATTTGTATGGGTAATTTAATGCTGGCAATTTTATGCAAATCCCGAAAGGACTGTTGTAAACCTCAAAGGCAAGGTGATGTGCATCCAAGTGTTTGAGCCTAATTTGAATACATTAACTGGACCTTTTTCCTTGTGAAGCATGTTACTGAGGACAGACCGCCTCTGTTGTGTCCCGCTCTCCAGTGCCCAAGGTCACGCCTGCCAACGTGAGCGGAGGCGGTGGGAGTCGTTCAGAGCTGGTCATCACCTGGGAGGTAGGTGGAGCTGAGCCGGTGAGGTGTGCAGTCCTCCGTCAGACTCCTCCGCTAGGGGGGGGGGGGTCCACACCTCTGGGCTGCACCCAACCCTGTGATCATGTATAGCACTCTTCCACAACCATTATACATCTGGCACCCCTGCACTATAATATGAAAGGAAACTTAAGATTCACTGAGCCTTAGATCTGCAGTAGAACACCTGCATACAAGTAGCAGTTTTATAGAAAAAGTAACTAAAATGTTAAAATACTTAGCTTTGCCTATAGCTTTTAATACATCAGCAGATGTTCATAAGTGATCTGCAGGTGTCTATGCCTAGCGCTTTCTGTACTACACCTGAAGTTGTTTGCTCTATGCCTGAGAAGTTTTCTGCTCAACTCTGAATACTCTTTTCTTAAAGTTGCATGCACTGTGTTCTACACCAGCCTGCCATAAGCAGTCCTACGTTGCTGTACAGATGTTTGCTCATCCTGAATGGGCTGCATATTACTACTACAAAGGTGTATGGTCCATGTTAAATACTTTGGATATGGCTACTACCTTTCCAGTCCAGCAAGGTCCCACCCCTTTACACCTCTGTATTCTTCATCGTCTTACACTGCCAACGTACTAATAACAGCAACATTGTCCTCAGATTTTTCTGCTGTCACACATCATCCCACAGTCCCCTCCCCATTCTGATTACTCCCGGCAGTTGAAACCCCCACCCAAATCAGTGGCAGCGCACTGTAACTTTAACAACACCGCACTCGCTGCGGCCATCGCGCACAGAGGGGCCTCGGGGCATCACACGGTGCCAGGTCATTTTTCTCTGTCCACTGTTGTCGTTGTCCGAGTGATAACGATGCGCCTGCATGATTTATTGTGTTTCACTCGAACAACAGAGGAGCGTTAAGGAGAGGCTTCCCCCGAGGGAAGAAGAGATTGTCTTTGAGCTTTTAATAATCTAATTAAAGCGTGCGGATCCTCGGAAGTTGGAGCGACTTTCCAGAAACTCGCCAGCCCCCTCCCTTCTCTCTTTTATGGGAGCTTTAGTCATTTATCATCCAACTTTGAAATATTTATTACTCGGGGCATTTCTCTAGACTGGGAGACAAGGACTAATCCGGGATGAGGTCAAATTTGATCCTTGATTCAAAGGTTGCCCATCTTAATAAACAAAAGACTGCCTGTGAATGCAACCTCACTGTCACACACCTGTTTGGGTAAATTAAATTTATGTGTTTTTAATATAGTGAATGTAAAAAGTCACGCAGCAGTGTGCCTGTGAAGCCGTGTCTTTGTGCTCGTGAGTTTTACCATTATTTTCCTACAACAGCTTGTAGACTGAGATGAGATTATTAGCTACTGAAACCTTGCCAGTGGTAATCATAGAGGATTGATTATCTAAATTAACAATACAAATTTGCAACACGCAAATCCGCGTAAAGATTAAATTTGTACAATCCATATGTGCAAATATACTTTTTTTTTTTGCAAGCCAGTTTCCTGTAGGACCTTCTTCAATAAATGAATCATACACATTTTACAGTACCTTTTGTTGGCCACTAAACTTAATTTGTCCACATCACCATATTAGATAAACAGTTACTGATGTACAGACAAGCAGATGGATCCTCACTGCTAGTTTATGGTCAGCAAGGATGCGCTGGGGAGAAAAGTCAAAATAAAAGTATCTGATTTGTTTTAGCAGAACCCGAGATGTCTGACAAAACACTGCGCAGGCATTTTTTCTGGAGGGAATGAAAAACTGGCTTGCCAAAACAAAAAGAAATCAAAAAATTATATCCTGACCTCTCGATGAAGAGAGATGGACAGAAATTTTGAAAAAAAAATATTTGCACAAAAAAACATTTCAAAGTAATGTTTCATGGGAACAGAAGCACAGAACCGGCTTGTGAGATGTTAACGGGGACTTTTCTGTGTGTGCCGTGTCTCCAGCCTGTGCCAGAGGACCTACAGGCTGGACCAGGGTTTGGCTACGTTGTGGCCTTTCGGCCAAATGGCACAACTGGGTGGATGCAGGCAGCCGTCACTTCAGCAGACGCCTCCCGTTATACCTTCAAGAATGAAAGTGTCCTCCCATTTACTCCTTACCAAGTAAAAGTGGGCGTGTACAACAACAAGGGGGAGGGGCCTTTTGGACCAATCACCACCATCTTCTCAGCAGAAGAAGGTAGAGCTAATTTTTTGTGTGTGTGTGTGTGTGTGTTGTGACTTTGTGGTCAGAAAAGATAAGTGTATGAGTGTAACAACATAACATTGAGAATTTCCCAGCTGTGGCACTAATAAAGGATTATCTTATCTTCCCTTATCTAAATGAGCTGCTTATGATTACTAGCAGAGCTCTACTCTTGAGCTGGATGAACAAATACTGTACCTAGTTCTTTATTTAAAGAAAATGTCACTTATAATGTAAAATTAACTAAAATATAAAAGCACATGTTTATACTGTAATATCTTCCAATAAGGGAAAGAGGTTCTATAGCCAAGTATGTGGCATGCATACGAGGAATTTGTTCTCTGCATTTAACCCATCCCCCTGGGTGTAGCAGTGGGCGGCCATTTTCAGCACTCAGGGAGATAGTGTGGAGTGTCTTTGTCCGGGACACTCCTGATGACCGGGCTGGGATACGAGCCAGGAGGGTTCCGCACACCAGCCTGATGCCCTACCCACTGACCCAACAGGCCGCTAAATAAATAAAAATAAATAAACTCCTTTTTATGTTAAATAAAAGGAGTGTATATTTGTTATTAAAGTAAAAGGAGTTTATATTTGTGGACCTGGAAAGTAATGAACATTACAGAAAGCCAGGGTGAAAACAAGCATGCCGCTCGATTTGGCATGTAAAAAGTCTGCTGTTGTTGTGCTTGCCACGATTCCATGGATTTCAGACAAAGCTCCAGAGATACGCCAGACCCTTCCTGGACCATGTTTGCTCAACAGAGGCAGATTGGTCAACAGAGGCAGATGGCAGTCTGTAGTGTAAGAGTTCACTCCTAGACCCTCGCCAGCCTGGTTCGATTCTTCTCATCACAAGGGTCCTGGGGCTTGTAGATGCAGTCAGGAGCTGCATGGAAAATAGTTCAGGAGGGAAACAAGGGAGGGAGACCTGTCCATTTGGTTTGAGGTGAGCAATACGACAGCATAGCGTGAAGCGGTGCGCTGGACAAGCCAGTTTCCTGTAGGACCTCTGGTTGTCATTGTCCCACTGCAGAGCCCATCCGAGCTCCCTCCAGAGTCCGGGCCAAGAGTCTGTCTGCATCTGAGGTGGAGGTTACCTGGAGGCCCCTGCCCTGGCAAAGCAGAAGAAGGGTGCTAGGGTACGAGGTAAGAACACAATTTATACAGTGCGTCTGATTGCTACAGGCGAGTGCATGGGAAACGTAGTCCACGAATGAATGTGTTCTGCGGCGGTGCATGCTGCATGGCTGAATGCGCCTGAAACTCTGCTGTCCTCCATGTGTCAGCTGAGGTACTGGCCCAAGTCAGAGAGAGAGGAGACGGCCAACGTGCTGAGGACTGTGGGAAACAAAACGTCAGCCATTCTGAATGGACTGCAGAGCAGCAGCGTGTACTGCGTGACAGTGAGAGCGTACAACACTGCGGGCGTCGGGCCCGTGAGCCCTACGGTCAACATCACCACCAGGAAGCCTCGTGAGTCCCTCAGCGCTGCTCCACCTCTCCTTGAAACCCTGCACATCATACATTACCCAGAAATCGGTTATCTTTAATTAACTTCTCCACGCTGTACATAAATCCTGTAATGGTCGTAAACTTCCCCGCATTACTCAGAAACACCATAAATCCCCGGCCATTTGCCTGCGCGATCCAAAAATACCCGAAATGCTCTCTATATCATCAAGAACCCTGCAGTGGTTCTGTTTGACACCAGGTTATGTTTGTTGCAGGTTCGCGGGCCTCTTCAAAGGGTGCTTTAATCTCACCTCACGCCCTTTGTATTTCAGCACCAAGCCAGCCCCCGTCCAAAGTCATGTGGAAGACGTCAAACTCAAAGATCCTCCTAAAGTGGGACCAGGTGACGGCTCTAGACAACGAGTCAGAAGTGACTGGTTACAAAGTAAGAGGCGCACCAGCCGCCCATATTTTACGCAAGTTTTCATGCTGACTCTTTCTGGAACCACGCAGGAAGTCTCATCTGCTGGGGGGTGTGCAGCTATACGCGAGAGAAGAGTAGAATGTTCCAAAATTGTGATGTGCATCTGTTAACAAATAATCAATGAGTAATTTTCAAACATAATTATTTAAAGGCAAGTCAAGGTGACATACCAGGTTTTTTTTTTTTTACATTTTTTTTCCATGCTGAGACAGGGAGATAAGCAATAAAGCACGAGGTGACCTTTTGACCTATGTACAGTACTGTACATTTGCATACCCCACGCCAGGGGCTTACATGCTCATCACAGAAAATTTGTCTGGGGATCAGGGAACTGTGTGTATGCACTGGCAGGCAGTAATTAGCTCCTGCAAAAATCTCAGCTGCCTGACGTGTTCGATCTCCCGGCACTAATGAGTCACCGCGCCCCTAACGATTCGACACAGGCACGCAGCAGGCCCGGGCAACCGTGCCGGCATGAAAATAACTCCGCCTCCGCTGAGCTCTCACTGAAATCAAACAAGTTTGTTGCTGTTTGTTTGAAGGCTGCACGTACGGTGAAAAGGGGACGTGTGCCCCTTACACGTGTGTGATGATTTTACCGTTCATTCGAATCGGCACTGTTGGGGAAGTGCGACGCCCACGTTCTGGTCCTGATGTGTAATTCCCTTATCACTTTATGATTTAGGCATTGATGATTTTCATACTTTAATTGAGCCTGTTGAGTATCTTTGTAAATGATTTTTTTATAGTGCAGGTGTCAGTGAGTAGTGTGGGTAGTGTGGGTAGTGTGCATGCTGACAGACCAGTGTAATTAACACAGACACTCTTCTTTGTCTGTGTACAACGCTTCGCCTGTGAAATCACCTGTGGGGTGCTGTTCTCCAGGTGACGTACAGGCAAAGCGGGCACGGTCTGCCCACCGTGATGGAGACCAACACCACCTCGCTGGAGCTTTCCCTCCCCATTGACGAGGAGTACACCATTCAGATCACACCATTTAGTGAGGGGGGAGAGGGAAGGAGCAGCCAACAGCTCACCATTCCCAGGACATCAGGTCAGAATTCACTCAAACTTCACCTCCTGGTTTTTGTTGGTACTACCCTGAAAGTGAACATTTAAAACGAGAGACAGTCTCAAAGAGAAAACTGGAATATGTTCTCTTTTAAAAGGACTGGACAGTGCAAGCTAGCACAGCAGCTTCATTATTAGCCTGTGTTACACCTCCTGTTTCCCGGGTTACCCTATGCCCCCCCCCCATGATCCTGATTCAGACAAGTGGACTGAATTTATGAGTGAGCGAACATGCAGTACTCAGCTATCTTTATATTCCTAGCCATGTTAATAGTGTGAAAAAATTGACACAATTAAGGACAAGTTAATCATTTTATCATTAATAAAATAAGCTTGTCGGTTTAATATAAAATCAGATCACCCAGACTATTTAGAAAATAATTTCTCCACAGCAGAGTGAAATTACTGTTTGTTTTCATTTAACTAATGAAGAATTACCGTAGCTCCGTTATACAAAAATTAAATTGATATGCACTCCAGATGCATACACATGCTAGACATGTCATCCAAAGGTTTTCCATCAATATTGAGTGATAGCTTTACAGACGGATAGCGAAACATGCAGAATGTGAAACCAGACAAGGCTGCTTGATCACAAAGAACAGAATGCATATAACATAATTAAATTCTTAAAAGAAACATCAAAGAAACCGGAGAGGCAGCTGACAGATAAACCTCATTATTTTTATGAATAAATAAAATGCGTTCGTACATATTACAGAAAATTAACTGAAGGCTTATGCCAAAAGTTTATGCCAAAGTGATGAAAAGCTTAAACAGGTTTTCTCCTTGTGCCACGTGGGTTATTAAATTTACTCTTAAGGTTTGTCCTCAGAATTTAAAACGGATATCAAATCCACACCATAGTGATGTATTTTTCACAGCATGACAAGCACACACAGGTGAATTACTTCCATGTTCACAGGTGTCTGATGGTGACTAAAATATTTTTGTGTCTCAGGAGCACATGCCATGAGCTCAGCCTCCAGGATATCCACGTGGTCAGCGCTGAGCACGATAGCGCTGTCCTTAACAGCCAGGACGTCGTTATGACAAACAGCAGACGGACCCGTGCACTTCCCACACTGACACTCAGCGGGCAGGTAGCCGCACACCTGGCCGGTTTTAATGGCACCCCGGCACTTTTGAGGCGAACTCAAGATGGTCCAGAACCCTGGAGGAGAACTGCGTGTTTTTTTGGCAAGAGGAAGAAAGCTCAGGCTGGAGCCTGTTTTTCCAACTGATGGTTTTACCACACAAAAAGGCAACAGACATTCAAAGGAGGTCACGATGCCTTCCTGTATGACTCCGCTACATATCTGTATTTGGCTACGGACCGGTGGCTTCACCGCAGTACAGAAAAGACAGTGTACAGAAAAGAAATGTGTAACCCAAGAAGTTCTTTACCTGGAAGATGAGTTTTTTTTTATACACGCCTTTCTGTATCTTAAGCGCTTTGTATTTTGAAAATACCACAGCCAGAGCCCTTTTCGTAAAGCTAGGATACTGACAACTGCGGCTGTGAGGTGACTCACCTGCTGT
This sequence comes from Chitala chitala, assembly GCA_025773905.1. Classification (NCBI taxonomy): domain Eukaryota; kingdom Metazoa; phylum Chordata; class Actinopteri; order Osteoglossiformes; family Notopteridae; genus Chitala; species Chitala chitala. Next base: position 12,664,044 of record JABJVR010000087.1, on the reverse strand, counting down.
GTGCAAAAGGGTGCACATGGACCAGCATGAAACTCACACCCCAGCCCTGCCTCTCTATGCCACCTCCGCACCTCTGTTAAGGCCTCCATCAATCCCACAAGCCTCTTGGACTATGCCTTTCCCAGCCATCAGATCAGCCCTCACCACACCTCCCCCATCCCACCTCACCGCACAATCAGTATGTCGGTACACTTCCTTTGACATGGATGCTCAGAGTAAACCACTTGTCCTCCTCTTCAGGTTCCTCATCTGATGCGAAGCATTCCAAAAACCCCTGACACCTTTGTTTGACCCCCCCTCCCCCCCATTGCTGTGCCATGGATCGCTTGGCTCCGACAGTCTACTGGCACCTGGGCTGAGAAAGGTTCTCTGCAGCTCTCTCCCTTCCAGGGCCATCGAGGCTGATTGAAGCAGTAGCGTGCTGAGCTTGCGTTCCAGAACATTCTGCTGCCCCGCCTTTCCTCTCCACTGTACCATGCCCATGAAACAGAATAGGTTCTAAATCCTCAGGTCTTCAAAGAGCCTTAATTTACCAAGTTTATTTAGAAACGTAACGCTAATAATAATAACGTCTGTGTGTGTGCATACCTGTGCGTGTGGGTGTGACTGTGTGTGTGCGTATAGACCGTGTACTTAAATGTTGCTTACATCATTTGTGCAGAGATGTCATTTAACAGCAACGGCTGTTGAGCATGGACGGCTGCATATTGTGAGGCTGGGAAGATTTCGAATGGGCCTTGACTGCATTTACTCAAACAGAATCTTTCAGTCTCCTCTTTTTCCGTTGCCCGTGTGGAGCCGGTGCAGTACGTCGCGATATGTAGTTCGTTCTCGAGTGAGGTACAGTACTTTGTCTGATGAAAACTGGCCTATGATCTTTGAAATGTATAATGAAATTTTTGTATTCCTTGGACTGGATATATAAAGACATTTCTATTAAAAGCCAGAACTTTTTTAATGTCTGTTTTTTTTTTCTGTATTGTGTGCGTTAAATTGCCTACTACATCACAGCAGTAGTTACTTTGCATGGTTGGCTTTTTCCTTTTGATTGACAGAACATTTTTTTTCTTAAAAGTTCCCTTGCACTGATTCCTTGACACTTTTAAATTAAAGACAAGTTCCTTTATTAAAGATTATTCTTTTTTTCCACTCAGTCTCTAAAATGTGTGCTATACATTAAAACCACAAACAGTCTGAAGTCCTTGACAAAGAGGTCTGCCTTGTCAGATCTTAGAATGAATTTGCCAGGTTAGTTGTCATGACAACATGGACATCGTGCTTTAAGTGTATCTGTGCCTTCTGTGAGGTTTCTACTATGAAGGATATTTCAAAACTGCAGACAGCATTTGCTTTTATAATCTCAGCACTGCTGTTGTGCAGATAAACAGTGTCAAGTGCAACTGTTTATATAAGACACATTTGCAACATTAACAGGTATTTTAATAGTGGCATAGCTTATTAATAGTGGCATAGCTTATTAATAGTGGCATAGCTTATTTGTCTATGATTTCACTATAACGTGAAAACACTGGCTTTTCACATATCTGCATTATGTCAAAGTTAAAAAAATATATAACACAAGAAATAATGATTAAAGTGTGCAGACCTGCTTTGGCAATTTCTGTCTGTTTTAGTTGACATGCCATAAATCATGTCAGTCATTGACTTATATGCATTGGAGACTTTTTGTCCTTGCAAACACTACTAGTTTTAACTCATACTAGAAAAACCCATAAAACTACAAATTTGAAAAAAATTAAGAAATGCACTAATATTTTTATTTGTTTTGGTTCAATAAAGAATATAAACTTGCTTCTTCAACTACAAGATCTACTCTAATAAAAATGGATGGTGTTTGCCAGGTAAGGAGATGTGACTGCCATATTTATACGTAGGAATTATAGGTATGATAGAGCTATAATTTCTACATATAAATAAAGCAGTCATATGTAGTGCATATCCATTTTATTTACAGAAACTATACATCAGAACGTTTTTCTGCACGTATAGTTTATAGTATAGTGTGAAATGTGACTATATAGCAATATCACAGTATATGTATTTCTGATAGTTATGTATACAAATTAATCCTTTGGACTCACAATGTTATTGTGTATTTCAAAGCATCAAAGCAAAACTTAAATGTTTACTGAACACATCAGTAAATTACTAACAGTACCCATATTACCATGAGATGTTTTGAACAATGGATTTTTCAAGCTATTCTCGCATTTATAATCCTTGTCATGTATTTGTTATGCACATTAGGCGTAAAGTCATTGTACTTTTAATTTAAATAGCTGTAGTCGCTAATGCACATGCACAGGTGTGCTAAATAACACAATGAAAACCTAATGTTAAATATGCAGGCCATTATGACTATAAGTGTACTGATGGCAACTTCACTGTGATACAAGGGGAGTTTGTTCCTAAAATAAAAACTTCCTTCTATTTTCAGAAAGAAATTACACATGTAGTCTTTGCCAAAATATTTGGTAAAAGGCAATGTACCTAGTTAATTAGCTAATACATAGACATGCCAATCACTCTTGCTTCATTGAACAAACCCATATTAATTGAGACAAAGTGGTACCAGTGGTAAATAACCACATGTAGTCGCTTAGAGAAAATTCAAGCATTGGCAAACGGTGAGCTAATAAAAACGGAAACAATATACCCACTTTATTTTTTTCCTACCAGTCTCACATATTGGACTAAACGCGATGCAGATTACAGTTAACTGACGGAGATGACAGTAATGGGTGTTCTGTGACAGGTTGAATTTTGTCCAGTGTAGAACATACTGTACGGTAAAACCTATAAAACCTTGTTTCGTCTTGTGATTTAAATTCCTGACAGTTAACATTATGTAGATGCTGGCTTCCCAAGAATGTTAATGATTAATAATAAAATAACATTTAAAAGCTCGGTTTCGTGTAACTATTAAAGGCAAGGCATGTTTCTTCTAAACATGAAGTGTGTTAACCGTTTCTTGTCAACATGCTCTACGTATGACCCAATCCGGTCTTAACTATTTTGTGGCAATTTTTTAAACTGTTTTTATGACCACAAGATGGCAGCAATAGCAAAAGGTTGATTAACAGGTTTGATTTACAGGTATCTAGGAACCGGGCCACACCGTCCATGTACAACAGGAATCTGCGAAGTTCAATCACAGTCCTGGGCTGCAGTGTGTGCGGGTTTTTCTTTCAATCTTTTTGTTTATTTTTATTTGACCATTATCTTAATTTAATATCAATTACATTGTTACTCCCCTTCATTGTTCCTGATATTTTGCATCTGTCTGCGTTTAGTTGTCATAATTTATTGAGAGAACATAAGAGAATTACAATGAAGAAACTTAAAAGTTTATTGTGCTTTAAGAACTAAAAAATATATATACATCCCATATTACAATGTCACTAACTGCAGAATTACGTCAGAAAATGTCCGGATAATTTAATCAACTCAAAGTTTATTTACATAGCACTTAACCAGGGTTTACCTAAGTGCTTTACATAGAGTAACTAGTAAAACAAATAAAACGTGCCACAACAATTCTAAAGAAAAAATACTAACAATATGTGTGACAATGTACTGTGCACTGAAAGCCAGGGTAAACAAATGTCTTAAATTTCGCTTTAACAAAGCAAGGTCTAAGATGGCATAAATTTCAGGAAGTAGTGAGTTCTATGAGTTCTATAGTTTAGGTACCATGATCGACAAGGAACAGTCACCCCAACACTTACATCTAGTCCTGCGGACTAACAACAGATTATGCTCAGGAGACCTGAGGGATCTATTCTCTATGTGAGGATGCAAAAGTTTAGAGGGGTAAATTATTATGGCAGTCTAGTGGCTCAATGGGTAGAACATCAGGCTGGGATGTAGACGTCTTCTGCCTCAAATCCCAGCCCAGCCAGGTGTGTGTTTGAGCAAGACACTCAAATGCTAGCCCCCTGGGTGCTGCATGTAGCTGGCAACCCACTGCTCCCCTCCGAGGATGGGTTAAATGCAGAGAAGTAATTTCCCTGTGGGATTAATAAAGTACTATTATAATAATACAATGCCATGTAATTAATGGCCTTAAAGTCAAATAAGAGTTGAAAGTCAATCCTGCAGAAAACAAGGATCCAATGTAAGGAATGGAGATTAGGGGTAATATGCTCACATCTTGGGGTATTAGTTAAAAAGTGAGCCACTGGATTCTGAACCAGCGGGAGGGAGGCAAAGGACATTTGGCTGGTGTTCACATATAATGTATTACAATAGTCAAGTCTAGAACTGATTTAAGCATGCTAACTTTTCTTTTGACTAAATCAACATGTAATAAGAATGCTTTAACCTTAACCATAAGACACAGCTGGAAGAACCTAGATTTAACAACAGAATTTTTAATGGTATTACTCAACTGGATAGGTTAAATCCCAAGATGTATAGTCAGATCATAACTTTGCTCTTTCTATTGACAATAAAGTCAGTTTTACTCTCATTGAGACAACCACTATTTTATTTAGCATGGTATTCATTTATTAATTTATTCATATTGCTCTTGTTCTGTAAAATCTACAATTTCTTCTGTAAAGCGTTTTGAGGCACACAGATGTAAAAGGCGCTGTATAAATAAAATTATAGATAAATTAAATTTAAATTTAATTCAAATGAATTATTTTTAATTGTACTGGAATTGTAATCATTCATGAATAGTACAAGCAGGTTCCAATGACACTTGTGTGTGTGTGTGTGTGTGTGTGTGTGTGTGTGTGTGTGTGTGCCCTGTGGTGGGTTAGTACCCCGCCCAGGGTGTCCTCTGCCCTGCGCCCTGTGCTTCCTGGGATGGGCTCCAGGCTTCCCATGAAGGCAACCCTGAACTGGCTAAGGGGATATAGCGGATAGATGGACAATCATAAATTGAATGATCAGATGAGACTGAGACTGATTAACTGAGATTGAAATTGATCAGCAGTGTTGCAGATAGATGAGTTAAATGCGACCTACATTTGCAATGTACGAGTGATTTTACTCCATAGCATAGAAAATATTTAAGTGATTCAAAGTACAACTGACAGCATATCATCAAGCCAAGCTGGCATCAGTTAAAGCGCTGCCCGTGGTGCCTTATTAAGCGCTCAACCACAGCACATTATCTTTGTATTTTGAAAACTTCACAGATGTCCAGAAAATGTGCTGTGCACTTGTAGTTATCATTCAGTTTCTGTTCCCTTTGCCCCAGCAAGGCACTAACCGTTACGATCATATAACCGGTTTGGAAATGTGTGGAAACTTAGCTTTGTCTTCCCCGCTGATTAATTTCCACTCAAAAACATAACAACGCACCATTCAGTTTTGGTATGTATAAATAAATGAATAAATAAAATAAACAAAATTAACGAGGATACGTGAAATGATCACAGAGAATACTGTCTTTGTTTACACCAGGACTATCCCGGTGCTGTGAACAGGGTCACGTGTGTGACGTCATTGCTGGAAACTTATAAAAGCGTGCGTAAGGCGTGATGCTAGTTATATTAATTAGAGTCGCAATTAAGGATTATTTAAACCTGGATTCTTGTGTTTCTGTGAGTACAGTTATAGGTGATATATTTGTAACGTGTAACCACTAATTTTGCATTTTAACAGAAATGCTCGAAAATGAAGATTGAGTTTAACATTTGAAATTTTTAAAAGTGTAAACGTTGAGGGAAAGATCGTAAAAAATCTCACGTTTCTACAATACTACAAATCTACCTTTTATGTGCATTATATGTAAACAAGAGACATCTTTCAACGTTGACGCAATGTCAATTTACAAATGTTGTAGTCATTTGTAAAATGTAATGTCTTTCTCTCGCCGGTAACTTGCTATAGTGACTGTGACACCAGCTGATCACAAAACACTGCTAGAAATGTGTTCACTAGCAGTTAAAGTAGCACCATGCAAACTGGCAGCGCAGTTGGACCACTAGCGCTAATGTAACAGCCTATTAATGTCCATCTTAGTGTTATATGATGTCTTTAGATATGTCCCGGCCAATTTAGTGGGAGTACTGAACAGTCCCTTGTGTTTTTGATTTGGCTGATTTGGTTTTTACCAATCAATGATGAAACTAAACATACGCCCTTGACCACACGCATTTGTGGGTGTCTGAAAAAAACGTCTTTAACAAGAATAATAAGATACACGCGAAAAGGCTTTATGCCGCATGAGATGTTTATTAATGCTTTAACTGGATGCATTTACAGTGCACAGCAAACACGCACCACCAATCAATGAGTGGTAAAGCATTAAAGGAAGGATCAGAGGAATGCAGGTAGCAGTAAAAAAGTTGAAGCTTAGCGAGGGGAAAACTGGACAGATAAATAACTGGCCAGCACTTTTGCGGTGGAATGACAGCTAGCCTATACTGTATTCACATTAGGTCCAATGATTGATAATATAGAACTTGAAGTTTAGTTTATTAGTCCAGGAACATTACAAGCATCACACAGACCTACACTTGACCTTCTGTAAAAAAACAGTGCGATACACTCTTTGACGATCATTGCTGCAGAACTGTGTAGTACGGGACAGGGCAGGTATCCTGCCACGACAAGCGACAACCAGGACACTGAAATCTTCAGCTAGGGAGCCTCACCTGTCTCCGGAGCGATGGCCGCACCTAACCTTCTCCGTGATGAGACTCAAGAAATTTAGATGGCATTCAGCTTTCTCTGAGACTAGCTAACAACCGAGAATAGACAGCATCCGGCTAAGAAACATATAATTAATTAAATAAACGTTAAATGTCACCCAGATAAACGGGTGCAGCAATAAATATGCTTATTTACAGTAAAGTACGTCCTTCACTCACAACATGCTAGTCGTCCTCGCAAACACGCCAGCTTGCTTTGGAAAGGTGGGTTCTACCTCTACAAGTCTCAAGATGAGAGAGGGGGGTAATTTAATGTCTCGCTGCAATGCGAATTTGCTCAGGACTGTGTCGAGTGAGGCAGAACACGCCGCAGTTAAACAGATGGCTCCCTGTCAGTAAAACACAAAACCAAAGGGCTGGACATTGTTTTTCAGCCTATAAAGGAAATTTCCGACACAATAAATTAAAGAAACGGGGGACAGTGCTGGTAGTTATCTAATCCCTTTCTTGTCCATTCCCGGTCGTTGTCCTCTGCCCTGAGGTCATCAGGCGACCAGCGCAAGTGCAAACGTTGACTGCGCATCTGAAAAAGCGTAAAACTCACGTCTGCTGGAGTCATCATACAAGGTGATTTCGGCCTTATTACTTGGTGGCGCAGTCTGCATTACATCCCTGACCCGAAGACAGCGTTTCCCACAGGATATCACAAAACTAACCTAGAGATTCTGAGTTGTTGGGCTCGCTACGTATAAGTTCCTCAGATGCAGCGAACAACATGCAAAACACCATTTTACAGAACTAGTTTGTACTAATTTATGAGAAAGACTTACACTAAGCCTAAATCTATACTGTATATACAACTGGAAAATCGAAATTTATAGACTGTAACAACTTAAGTAGAATTAAAAATATATAGTCACATCTACAGATTATCTAATTCATAACGAAGTGTTTTGTTTAAAAGTCTAATTGTAAAGATTATATTAAGCATTGTCTGAAAAACTTTGAGAGGAAATGAAAGCAACATATCTGGGTCATACTTATACAAGCAAGAATATCAGGTTGTGATGTTCAGGCCTTTATAAAGCCACGATAATAAAAACCTGCGCTGTTATTGCTTGATTATTTGCTATGACATGGTTGGTGCTTGTAGTAGATAGCTGTAGCACTGAGACAACAGTAGAATTTTTCCTCAGCAAACTTAGTCTGTGTCTCATGCACAAACAGTATGAGAAGCTAATTAAAATGCACCTGTGCTCACATACTCTGGGACACGACTTCAGGTGCTGCACATTTCTAAAAATATGCCATCAAAGATTGCTTTCAAGCTTGCACGTTGGTCCTGAATGACACAACAACACTATACACCACTGTAATAACGTGACCATTCTGGAGCCCAGTCCCAAGTGATATGTACAAAATTTCATAGGTTAAAACATACGGGAGGCACTACTGATATGGTATGACAGACGTCTTTACGGTCAGTGCTCATCTGGTACAATGCTATTCTTGTTTTTTTTTTTTTTTTTGAGCTACTGATATGATCTAGAAGACAAATATTCCTGGTGATGTATTTTTATGATTTACTTAGTTTTTTTATGAGTCAAGTAATATGGATAAAATAGGAGAACAGCATATAAAGTAGTGAAGACTGCTGTAGCATGATCCAGGTAAGTGTTAGACAGGTATGAGCCTGTGTCAAAGACAACACGTGATACAGGTAACAGACATTGAGTGTTTGGATATGACACAGGTGTAAGAATGTGAACAAGCAAGCAGGTATAAGAAATAGGTAAGAGCTCAGGCAGGTGATCAGGTATCAGGCAACTGTGCGGCATGCCAGGTGTAGCCAGCATACATCTAGAACAGACTGAAAAAAGGATGCAAGTGAGGATATGATAGAAGGTAACCATGGTAACCAGGTGAGTGTGCTGATGTTTGAGCAGATGTTCGACAAGTGTCAGGTGCATGGTGGAAAAGCAATATATTAGGTGTGCTACGCCCGTGGGCTGGGCTCCCATCCTGTCCTCGTTGTGGGGTTCAATTCCAGGGTCTGTCTTTCATCAGCACTAAGAGAAGAACACACAATTTTAGAGCTCATATACACAGTCTTAGAAATTTCTCCCATATATATATCACACTCATAAACCTTTATATGCAAACTTTCACCAACAAATATGATCACAAATACACCTACTTTTTATCAGTCCTGGAGTTTGTGTATGTATGTCATTTTTTTTCCCTAGATATTGTATTTTTTACAGCTTACGGAGACTTAACCAATGCAAATGTTCACTTAAATTTGTTCTATCTAGTGGAGGAAGGAAACATTTTAATTTATTGCACATTGAGTCTGAATCGCGTATTTCTTTTTCTAATCAATTTTCCACACAAAATGCCTCTAACCATACACATTACCAAAACAGACCTCAAAGCTTTTTCAAAAGTTTGATACAAAACAAAAAAGGTCATCTACTGCCATCTACTGGAGAGAGTAAAATACACATACTGTACCTCCGCTTTTCTGTGTTTCTCCTGAGAGGAAGATTCGGTTTCCCTAACCACAACTGCCTTGGTTACAAGCATGTCAGGATGCTGTTGCTTGGCCTCCTGTATTGCCATGGCAAGTGCCTAAGGTGAAAACCAGTTTGTTACAAGAACTGCCACATAAATAGAGCCAAAGGTAAAGCAGTTTGAGGTGAAACATCCTACTGGGTTACCTGATCCTGGTCAACGTCATCATCTCCAGTGATGATAATCCTCTTCTCAATCCTGGTCTCTGAGTAACCCCCTTTTACTGTCTACAACATACAGAATACCTTAGATAACCAGTTTCATAAGTACTGTTAGAAACACTGTAGAGGCACAGTCACAAGAGAACTCTCTAAATAACAAGGTACAACAGACATTCATTCAGCATAAGCTTTAAACAAGATCCTTTTAATGGGATGACTTTGGAATGCTTGTTTTTCAAATGCCCAGACTTGCCCTAATCCCCTCTATCTGTTTTATCTGTTTTGATACCATATAATTTTGATTTATGACAGACTTCCTCAATATAAAATTTTCAACCAAATACTATAACAAGGAGGAACCCATCAGTATCTGAGTTTTTAAAATCCTATTATTTGCAATAGTGACCCAAAAATGTCTGACAAATTGGTAATTTGTGTTCAAGGTGGTATTATGCTATTATGTTATTTTCATGTTGAATAACATGGTGACTGTAATAAAGCCATTTTGCTTTGCTTTATTTGGTAGAACTGGTTTGTGGTTTTCAGATGGGTTGGGGACACGTCAGAATCAGAATCAGCTTTATTCGCCAGGTGTGCACAAACACACGAAAAATTTGTTGTGGTTTTCTAAGGTGCTCCTGGTACGTACATACATACCTGTATACACACACACACACACATCAGGCATTAACAGTGATTAATAACAATGTGTATGCATTTGAATAGTTTTATGTACAGATTTATGCATTACAAGGTACTCTCTTTACATACAGTTGTATAAAAAAATATGCACATGTATTTACATCATTTTTGAGAAGAGGATTTTTACAATAATTAAAGATGTGGAATGAACATACAGAAATTAGTTACAGAACACAGGTAATGATCCATGTGTTAGCTATTAGTTAGTAAGTTCTTTTAATTGACAGGCGGTTTTCAGGAACAAATTATTATAAATTGGGGATGTTCCTGTGTATAAAAAGAGAAACTCCTGAAAAATATTACTCAGTCATAATAGTAATTGAATTGTGTAATTACTTAACTTCATAATTTGGTGTGCAATTTTCGTGTGTCAGAGTTTGTTTTTATGAAATAGGGCATTTACATGGACTTTTCCAATGTTCACAAAATAAATACTGAAAAAATATTTTCTGCTTCATGATAAAATTACAATAAAAGTATAATTTTTGGAAGCATCTAAAATCTTAAAAATGGTATCAGCTTTTCTTCTTAAGGCAGATTTACTGTGATGTGTGATGCCATTTTAAAGCTTTATAAACCTCATGCCCGAGTCACATGAAAAGACAAGCCTAGTTACCTTGGTAACTTGTGTTGTAGTTGCTGAGGCAACGTTTTCTGAGGTGACAATCATTGGAGACCCAAAAGCATCTCTCCCCAGGGTGACAGTTTTCCCCTACAGCACGGATATTAGGTGGAGAATAAAAACATGAAACACATCAGGCGGCTTCATAAAAGTCAATTCAAACACAGGAGAGAAATGCACTCACAGGCAAGAAGGCATCTGTCATAGAGGGTAAGGCTTCCTCTAGACCTCTCACACTGTATCCCTGAAATTTGAAAAAGGGAACAGTTACCACGATCCTGTGTAGACACCCTCACTTTACCAGTTCCCAACCAGTCTAATGATCCATCCCAGATTGCATTTCCTAACAACTGCAACGCCCAATGACATTTACAGAATATAAGAAAATACGCCTCAGATAAACATTTAAACTACTCTTCACAGTGCAGCCAACAGACATGGAATAAAGGCCAATATTTTGGCCTTTTTGTAAAGACATAACCACACAATTCAGTGTCTAAAGTCTATTTTACAGCATTACTCATGTAATTCTTAAATCATTTCTTGTATATATGGAAACGTCACCAAGGGTCATTATATGTGCACCTGTTCTGCCATTTCTAAGATGGTTGTGGTGACCTCTGTGCCGTTGGGTTGCGTCTCGGTCTTGAATGCTGTTTTCTTTAAGGACTGGGTGGCAATAACATCACAAGGCTCTCTTCTTAGCACCCTGGTACTCGTTACCTCACTGGACTCTCTCCTTTGTAAATGGACAGCCGTCACCTCATTGGACTCTTTTCTAGTCACTACGGTGAAGCTGGTCTCTCTACTGGCTGCTGGCAGCTGAAGGGGAGGGCAAATAACAGTCATATGCTCATTGTCATCTCTGCTATATTCAGATGTAATTTATAGCCTCACTCTTGACATACATTTGCTTTGCCAACACAATCGCTTTGCCTCACAGAAGGAACTTTCCTGATTACTGTGTTATATCACAATTGAATGAAAATCCCTCTAGACAGGCCTCTGGTCCGCTGCAAGGTCATAGCCCTTGTTCTGTTGTAATGTCATGCAATGTCGGGCACATTTTTAGCAACACACTGACACATTCTGCAACACTTTTGATGCAAACTGGCTGGAAGCAGAAGCCACAGACACTGCACTATGCACACAGAATGACCACATGAATGTGCAATTGAAGAGCAACACAATTTCTTACTCTTCCCCTTTAACCCAGTTAAAATCACTGTTGGGACAAAATGCTGTAAGAATGCCAGAAGGATTCACAACCTCTCAGCTTCATTGATTGCTTCAGCATTATCTTGCACTGGATCCCTCTAGAGGATAGTACGTTCCATTCTCATTTTGCAGATGTTCTAACTGGATGGACAACAGGTAACACAAACGAGGTGGACTGATAGTCATGTTTCTCAGAGCTGCACCTGGACGTTCATCCATTATCCTGCTGAAAGAACCCATTTAGGAATAAACCCACTAGTGCCATGAAATCCTCACTTCTAAGAAGAACAGCCTGATTCAGGCCCCTCAGTGGACACTGGCTCAATGTGTTTTGTGGATGGTGATTAATTCTTCACATTCTTCACATTCTTCACATACCGCTGACTCTCTCAGGTGTGAAAACGACCAGTTGGGCATGGTTTCTGAAATGCTACCATACCATACCCAGTCTTTTGAATATAAATTATCTTCCCCGTTCTACTCTGTTTTGTGAATGCTACAATGCTAGCTACCTGCTCTAAATAACATGGGCCAATCATGTAACAGTAGCACTAACTGAGCAGGCCGTTTCAGCAAAATCACTGGCGTATCTAATAATCCAGGTCCTCACGCAGTTGCAGCTCTAGATTCATGTTAAAATTATAGTGATTCATGTTTACATTTGTTCAAGTTGTACTTCATAAAACTGTGTACCATACTCCATGATATTGCCACTTTATATATTGTATATAAAGACTGATTTAATTAAAAAAAAAGAACCACAAGGCCACAATTGAAAAGACAGCAAAAATAATTAAATATGTAGGAAACCTGACAGTTTTCAACACTAACGGAAGAAGGTATTGTATCAGGGAACATGATACAGAGCAATGCTGCACTTTTGTGCAGGACTCTGAGATTAGTTTACTCCAATTTCACCAATGAACTATCTTGCTTCAAAGATAGAAATACAAGCCCTGAAATGTTGGATAAACAACTTGCTTGTATCTGAAGTGCTCGGTTCTATCTAAATATTAATACAATTTATCCACTGCCCCAGATTCAGAGTCCACAGTTACCTCTGTCATTTTATATTAATGAGCCACATGTTAGGCTCTGAGACACTGTGTGCGCAGTACACCTGAAAAATTATGCTAATACTCATTTCCTAAAGAAAAATTATTAAAGTATGAAGTAAACGTAATCTACATTACCAAACATCAAAAACTGAGATTCGGTACTGAGATACGGTGCTATTACCAAAGAGCAAGCAGATTAAAAAAGATAACGAGCAACAAGCAGGATATGTGCAGCATAGCAGGTCAGACAGCACTGTGTGGATGTCCACACAATTGTGAGTTTCTCCCAAACTTCCAAATGTAGCATCCATATCAATGGCCACTTGACTGTAGGATCACTGTATTGCATATCCTGAAACAATTTGTGTTTTATGGGTAATATGGGTCATTTTGTTATCCATTGTGGCAGGGACACCCAGATATACCCTACAGCCACTAGGGAAACAAAAACTGCTATTGTGGAAATACAAACTGATACTGGGGAAATACAAATTGCTTCTGGGGGAATTCAAACTGCCACTGGGGGAATTAGAATTGCCTCTTGGAAGCTGCTAGCTGGGCTGGAATGCTTTGGATTCACATGTACTATCTTTTCATCAGACTGCACAAATGACACAATTTAATCTACAAATTGATATATGAAATTAATATCAGCGCACAATTCTGTCCTCTGTGTGTGTGTGTGTGTGTGTGTGTGTGTGTGTGTGTGTGTGTGTGTGTGCGTGCGCATGATGGAAAGACAGAGATGCAAGACTTGCAGCTGAGATATTACACAGCAGTCACTTAGAGATTAACACCCAGCTCCAGGGCACCTGAATGTGCTCACAGGTGATTACCTCGTGAGGAAAACGATCCTCGGGTGTGACATCCTCAGATGGGGTGTGATCTCGCGCCTCACCACAAGGGTCGATCAGGTAGTCCCTTTCCCCGAGTTCCGACATGCCACGGGAGAACTCCTCCACACCCGTCTGGAAGTCCATGAGCACGGTGAAGTCGACCTCGGCCTCCAGGCTAGACGTGGAGCTCACCGTGATGCTGGAGCACTTCCGCTCGATGCCCAGGTGGCCGTCCCGCATGTAGGGGGCTTCAGGCTCCTGATCATCCTCCAGCGCTGGACTGGGCTGCCTCTCCCACAGCTCCCTCTGTGAGGAGAGATGAGCAGAGCAGACGGTCGGTAAGGCCAGCTACGCTGGAGCCCCCTGTGGTGCCACGTCCGTCACCAGGCTGTGCAGAGTCAGATGCACCAGCCTGCTGACAGGTGTGTCCAAGGCCATTAACTCCTAAACAAGATGTGACCAATCTTGGCTCCTGCTAGCTGAAAATGTCAAATGAAATCGGCTTTCACCGCAATCCTTAGGTAACTGATTTAGAAAAAAGTACATATTCACATATGGGTGAAGTGTGAACCCTGGTCTTGTAGGCGTAAAAAAACTCAGATATACCTGTACTTCAGTTAATTTAGACTGCAAATATCTATTTATAAGGACAAGCAGGCAATCGTAGAAACACTTTAGAGCTGCAGTTGTAGCGGTCAGTGTCACTAACCCAAAATAAAATCCATTTGTTTAATTATGCTATATGCATTGACCTGAGCCAAGAGAGTCTGGGATAAAGCTTAAGAGGCAGAAAATTAGCTTATGAAACAGAAGTAATACATGCATTCATTTACCATTAAACAGAGTATTTAAAAGACCCTCAGCAGACTGTTGAACTAAATTAGTGCACTTTCAACAGTCAATTCAGTTAAGTAAACATACCAATGGACAGCTGTGCAGTCAGCCTTTAACACTTTAATTAAAATTTTATAATAAGAGCCCTAATAGCTCAATACCAAGCACTGGACTGTTGTTTTGGTATTCAAATGCTACAGTCATATTAAAGCCACAATAATATTATTACACTATAATATTCTGTGGAATGTCAAAAATAATCATTCTGACATTAATGAACTGCAGACTGGTTGTTTTCTAGTAAAACAGCTCACTGTTTTTATAGTAGTAAGACTCACTGTTATTCCTCACTGTACTTTGCATTGTTTATTGTAGTAATACTACTCTTTAAATAAAGTTGTACATTTAGTAATACATAAAAAGTGTGAGGTATACTAAGAGAACCACAGTCTCAAATCTGAGGACTTTTACAGTTTGTACAAACACTAGTAACTGTGCCATTTTAAGTCAGCTGCGAAAAAAAAAAATAATTGCATACCTTTCCTACCTACTTCAGAAGCAAATACTGAAAATAAACAGTACCTGCTTTGATTTTATTTTAGTGCTAAATGATAAGTTAATGATTCAGCCAATTAGCCGTTAACAATTCATGACAGAGCTGGGAATGAAATAACTTAGGCTGATACTGTAACCTTCAACCTCCATTGTAGTTCTATAATGCAGCTACATTGTTGGTTGGGTTCATCCAAAAAAAACTTACACAGTCCCTATCTCTACACTTTGATCCATTTCTGTAGTTTTATATTTTCTGACTGAAAACAAAAATATAATAAAGTACTTAAAATCACAAAAGCACGACACCTCAGGACACAAAACTAGAACATTTGCAACATGTTATCAGGAGAAATAGGCAGCAAACAAATGGAATACATGGCAGTGGTGAGGTTATTTTTGTCTAGCTACCGTGGGACATGCTGGTACAGTGGAACTTGGCCTAAGGTTTGTGCGGGTGGGTCAAATATCAGCTAATGAGGCATGGTGGCACATGCCAAGGCTGATGGCGAAAAGCTGTGATGGAACAATGAAGGCAGGCGGAGTTAAGAGGAGAAGAGAGCGCAAAACAGTGCTAAACCAGCCAGGCGTTCAAGAGCAGGCTGCACAGTTGTGCTGGAAGTCCCTGTCCACTTCGATGCTAACGGGTACCATGTGTTCTTTTAGTTTGGTACTTTGCTAGGTCACTGCGCCTAAGACCAGGTAGTCAAACAAAAAAATAATCTATTTTCCTGCTGACTGACTACTGAAAAACACATCAGAAAGAGAACTTTTCTACGTGACACATTGCATGCTCACTCAAAAGAGGCACAGTCTTGAATAACAATTCGTTAACATCCGTTCTCCTTGACTACTCAGAGAAAACACCACCTGTAGAGCACTTCGCAAGCTTGAGGGCATCATCTACTGGTGACACTTCAAAAACTGAGCACTGCACTCCAAAGAGGTGCATAGATGAAAGACAGATATTCTGTATATATACATAGAGTATGATGTCATGTGACATCATGACAGAAGTCTTGTCGTTATAAACAAGTGAACTATTTTTACTTGCACCTCATCGAAATGCAGATCACACTGTAAGAACGACGAATAACATGGTGAGTCACACCAACCTACACTGAGTACAAAGATTGCCGTGTCTGGGAACAAGCACACTGTTTCTGGAGCAATCCAAGAGTATTTAGTTCTAATGCACCATTATTTCTGTGATGGACACTGTCATACTCACCAGCTCCATGTCTTCAGAAAGGGCTTCTGCTGACAAGATTTTAACATTTTATTCATTAATTTGTACATTAATACCATTACACTATTAGTCACTTAAACAATGTAACACCCAGATGCAGAGAACTGCTGCACACAGTACAAATCTGCAAACCTGCAGCGTTTGAGAGTTATTGCACACAACAAGAATGGGCAACATCTTTAAGTAATGGCAAGTGAGTGCCTTAGAAGCAAAAGCTGAGTTTTCCTTACAACAAGCCTCAAACCCTAAGGAGGGAAAGCGCTCCAAGAGGAGGTGTTAAGGTTAAGGTGTTGAAAGGAAAGGTTGGGTTCAGGGCTGGGAGGGGTGTTAATGCCAAACGTTAAAGCATGAGAAGGGCTCGGCTGGTGTCAGAGCAAGGCGGACCACTACTTCCCACCAGCAGGAAGCAGAGACGGGCACCGAGGTGAGCAGGGCGAGGCGGGAGGCCAGGACACGATGGGTCAGGTGGCACGGAGCCTCATCGCAGCTTCAGCCAATGGGAGTGGGTGTGCAGGGTACACTCTTGCCCTGCCCCAAATACAGGCACAGGAAGCTCATGCGAAGCCTTGGCTCCAGTGACCTAACAGCCAGGTGCCAGGCAAGAGTTACCACCTGTTTCTTTTTCGCTACCTCCAGAATGGGTTCCTTGATGGTGCCAAGCATCTGGCCAGATTCCCATGTCTTCTGGGATCGGCTGGGAAGGACAGGATGAGGGAAAGCTGGGACGGCTGAAGGTCCTGAGTTAAAAGACGGTATTTCAGCAGGACTCGGGCAAGTTTGAGCAGGACGATATCCCTGTGGTTTGTCCTCAGGTTCTGTAGAGTTGGTACCCGCATGAGCGGGAGCTGCATTGTGCGCTTGCAGTTTGGACACATCTTTGGCTCCTTCTCTGCTCATGGAGTTTTTTGACCTCTCAGGTTTGCGTGGAACAACCTTTGTCTTCTGTGGAGGAATCTTGTCTTTAACTCCATTATCTGGTTGCCTTTCCTTCTTACTCGGCTGAGAAGTTTCTTGTCTTGCTGCAGTTTCTTGAGAAACATTTTGCCCTGCTCTGTCTGAGTTTGAGCTTTGGCTTTTTTTGATATCCAGTGTCTTCTGCCCATCTTTACAAACACTGAATGTTTTATTGGCCATTAACTCCCCAACTCCATTACTGGTTGCTACAGTCTCTGGGTTCTCTTGCAGCTCCCTCATGGAGGCAGGCTTTTTTCCCTGCCCATTTAATATATCTCCCCACTGCTCCTCTCCTGCAGTTTCTCTAACACCATTTGCAGTGGCTGCTTCATGGTCCATGGCATTGCAGTTCCTGTAATACAATCCAGAGCTCCCCATCATACCAGAGAGGGGAATCTTTTCTAAAGATGATATCTGCCTTTTGATTTCCAGTATTTGAGCCTTTTCTCCTCTATCAGCATCCTTGTCTATCAGACCTGTAGAAAACGGCTGGCTCCCTGCTCTTATCTCAGCAAACCTCCCCACTGGTTTTTGCACAATCTTCTTCTGTAGCCAAGACTCTCCACATACAAGGTCTTCACCTTGGGTGTCTGATCTTTTGTCTCCACATTTGAAAAGCCTTTTGTCTGGCCCGTTTCTTGTGACCTTGTGTACCACCTCTGTCTCTTCCATTGCACTGTTATCCTTCAGTTTTTGGTCATGTACAAACTTGGTACCAATTCCCAGGTACAGCCCATGTGGTTCACAGCTCTCCCTATCAGCCATAGCATACCGCTGTACAGACTTCACGCCTTCCAGTGCTGTATTATTCCCGTGTTTGCCCTTGCACTCCATTTTCAACCCTTTCAGCCCCACATCACTAAAACCACCCTCAGGGCTGCCAGCTCTGGCTTTCCCAAAGACCTCTGCTAGTCGGAGAGGTTCCTCTTGGTCTTCCTGCTCAATCCCTTCGATATGAATTGTCTTTGCGAGATCTTTGACCTCCCCATGCCGTTTCTGCCTTTGTACGTGTGTATCAGAATGCGGTGAAGGCGGTGAGTAGAGGTTTTTTTCCTCTCTGGATCCAGCGGTCAGATCCTGCTGACCACCCTGTTGTCGCTCAACCCATACCCACTCCTCAGAGTCCTACAGGTTGATATACATTAGACATTGTTAAGAACCTCATTTATACTGGTCACTAACAAGCTTTAGGAATTACAGTTTTATTGGCTCCTAATTATGTAATAAGACACCACAGGAGGACACATTGTTGACCTGTTCAAGCTATGGTAAAGCTCCAGCATAAACGCTTGTATTTTCTGACAATTGCGAGTCACCTATGACTTGGTTTGGGGGTTAAAAAAAATTAATAAATAAACATAAAAATAAAATGTGGGGCAAAAAGATGTTAATCTAGAATTATTTTCCTGAATTTTGTCTTGCGGTGTTTTAAGGAAAAAAAGCAATTTAAAAGTTTAGATATCCCTATCTTTATACATAACTGTAGTGAAAGACTTCAGAAGACTTCAGACATATTGAGTACAATGAAAGAGACACAGATTCCCCCATGAGGTTTACTGTGCTAACTGGCCTCAAGACAATTTTGTGCAACTCCATTAAGCAAACTGAAGATCGAGTTTAAAAAGAGAATTATAATAATAAAGATGAAGAAACCTGTGGCGATTCCACCAGACTTTTCTGAACGAAACCCTCGATAATGGCACCGTCTCTGGGTTCCTCCTCTCCCCCAAGTCCTACTAACACCTAGGAGGGTGTAAAAAAAAAAGAGAGGAATGGGTAGTGGGTTAATTAGGAGAGGACCTCAGTGAGGATGGAGGTACAGGAAGAGTCGGTAGAAGCGAGCAGCCATAAGTCATTACACCAGACAGAGATGAATGTGACCATGCTAACGAGCGAGCTTTTGATAACGCCCCGTGCTGTGCCATCTCTGTACACACAGTCAGCTTCTGTCCCAGTGTGCAGCAGATGCAATCTACTTGCAAGGATTATTTATGCAGATAACATTTGGAAGCTAGTTCAGTTTACAACAAAGAGATTCATTACTTCTTTTTCTTTTCTTTTCTCTTAGAGTCCATTTTTCATTAATTGATAAGGATGGTTTTGTGCCACATCAGAATGCTGAGTAAAACAAAGGAGTCTGAGGCAGAGACAGGAGCATCCAGCAGCCCAGTGACGGTGGGGACCGATATGAAAGTACAACCAAAATTAGAACGTTCGCCTGTCCCAGAACAAACACTGCTGCACTGAGCCGTGGTTTGTTTGTCGTGCTTTTGTGAATCGGCAATCTCGCAGAAACCATTACAGTCTCAAACTCATCCTGATAAAAAATAGTGATAATAAAAAACACTTCCTCCAAATGGGAAAAGGTCCATCTGAACCAGTTATCTTAACCTGTGGTCCAACGAATTTCAAGGGGTCCATGAACTAGCCTGTAACTGAAATTAAGAATCTCCTTCAAATATGAATATAGATAATGCAGCA
>JABJVR010000087.1:12581875-12644071 GCA_025773905.1 Chitala chitala | reverse complement strand
AATTTCAAGGGGTCCATGAACTAGCCTGTAACTGAAATTAAGAATCTCCTTCAAATATGAATATAGATAATGCAGCAGTGATGGTAACGCCTGTGACTAAAACCACAGTTATCATATCATCATTTCAGTTGTTATAATGTCTCAAAATATCATACATATTAATCAATACTTTAAAAATAAAGAAACTTTTCCTGTATGCATTGCCTTGCTCAACACTTTAATAAAGAAGCACAGACAGTGAGCCAGCGTGTTGCTAATATGTATGTCACAAACATGTGTTATTACTATGAATCTGTATTTGAAAATAATTGATTTCCATTGTAATCTTATGTTTTATACTTCATGCACTGGAAAACATTATTCTGAGAAGTGGATCAGGTCCACAGGCTTCTCCTGACTGACAAACGAGTCCATGGCACAAAAAAGGTTAAAAATTCTTGATATGAATTGGCGCAGCTGGGTGAGGAACGCTGCTCAGCCTGGCAGGATACTCTTAAAATGCACTGAGAGAATGCAGGGCTTACAGCAGAGTAGAGAGAACTGCCTGCTCTCTCATCCTGTCTGTTCTGTCATTTGCCAGCTGCTGGTCTCAGGGGTCCAGCTCTTTCAGCTTCCTTCACGATGAAAAATTCATTCTGTCCATCGTTTTGTGAAAACCCACATGTAAAAGTGCCCTATAACACGTGAAATTTGTCTAAGACCCTGCGAGTGCATGGGGGAGAGGATGGAAAGATGAATGTGTAAAAGCGGCCCGTACCAGGAGGGGTGACTGGCACGGGATTGCACAGTGGCCACTTTTTGTTTCCGTCTCCGCGGCCGAGTCGAGAGCACTGCGTCACGCTGCGGCACGGCGTCCGTGGCTGCTCAGTGGTGTGAAGAGATGCAGCTAGGAGCATCACTCATGGCTTTAGAAAAGTTCTGGGGCTTGGCACGCAAACAAGGTTCACAGCCAGCCTGCCAACCCTGGACTTTGTCGCCCACTGACTGCTATTGGTAGCGCTGCGGTAGCAGACTATAATCAGCACTGCCTGTGCCTCAGGGAGTCAGTCCTGTGCATTTCTTCATACATTTCTAAGGTTTTAGCCACTGCAGGTTGCTGGCTACCTTCTGTGGGAATTCAGCAATCTTACATTAAAAGTCTTTACACAGTAAGGCTAACTGTGTCAGGTAACCACTCAAAAAGACAAACGATCATTTTAGACCAGATGTAAGTGATCGAGGCAACTGTTGCAGGTGCCATTTCAGCATTTTTAGCCTTTTTTCCCCAGAATGCCTGTATATTTCTGGTGTAATCAGAGCAAAAATTTATAAAACTAATTCACATTTTTACACTTGTTAACATTGGGCACATAGACTTATGTATGTTGGGCCTTATTTACATACAATGGCTACAATTATCCAAAACTGGAGGACAAACTAAACAGGATTCTCTATTAAAAAATGATAATGCTTTGTATAAAAACAATTTGAAGGCAGGGAGTATGAATAAGTTTCCCTTAATTGATTCTTTTTTATTAGTAAAAGTGCATTCAGGTGGCTGTGCAGATGGTGCCCTGACCTCACACCTGCAGTAGATGCGGTCCTATCCAGCCCCAGGTACTTTGCTGATAAAGACTGCAAGTACTCCCCAAGGATGTTCTACAGGTGTTGTGGTTTCTTTCCATAGCCCAAAAACATAACACTTCTAATAAACTGGTAAATCTAAACTTGAGTGAGTGAATGTGTGTGAGTACCTGGCCCATATTGGTTTGGTGACCCCATCCATCCCCTTTTGACCCTTGTTTGCCTGGGTTAGGCTTCAGCCCCACCCTCCATAACTGGAAAAAAAATTTCTAAAATGAATGAATTAATGAATGAATGGAGAGTGAGTGAGTGAGTGGATGAATGAATTAATAACGTGTCACAATTCAAGTATGTGTGGTACAATGTAACTATTGCTTTATGTTTATAGGGTTATTGTTTTAGCTCTGTGTGCGTATGGAGTTTACATGCAGTTCCCACGCATGACTGATTTCATTTCAGGTGCTCTACTTCCTTCCACCAAACTAAACACACACGACCTGGCATGGGTTCCCTGCAATGGAGTGGTCCTTGCAGCAAGTACCTTGCTTTGTGCTCTGCAATGTTTGGACAGAGTCCAGCCTCCTTGGCACTCTGACCAGGATAAGGGCTATGAAAACGGTATCCAGGTATAAATATGATGATTCAGCTTCAATTGAGGATAGTATGAACTGCGTCAGTTGCAACAGAGCAGAAGGGTTATACTGTAGAAATCTCTGGCATCTATGACCCTGTAACTTGTACTTTTAACACCTCCAAAGCCACAAGAAAAACTTTCTAAAACGAATTTTTAATGAGATGATTTGGCATTATAAATCCCACAGTGACCATAACTGAGTCAGGAATTCAGAAAATATACTTTAGCCATTTTATTTTAGCTCGCTTTTCTTTTGAAATGCTAGTCTTACACCTTCAGTAAGAGCCCTGTGGCTTGTGAAAGGCTTCCATTAATTCTTCTGCACAATTGCCATACTCTGCTTCTGTGTCTTACTCTACATAGTGAATAGCTACTTTAGTTTAGTAAAGTATGAAGGCACTGCAGAACCTTAGCTCCTCTTTGATATGAGAAAAGAAATGCTCTACAGCATTCTTCACAGCTACATACTTCATTTACTTTATACATGTACTGATCCCATGATGCATAATTAATATATTCTGCAACCAATTACGTAAATATGGAAGGTATTGCGCATGTTAGATTTTCACCAATAAGTATGGCGAAACCAAATTTACTTGTAACTGATCATAAACTTTGTTCTCTCTCATACACCTTTATCATTTTTATTCTCCTCTAAATGATCAAAACATGTTTGCGCATTGGCTTTCTTTTTTTTCAGGTGCACAAATATGAAACGTTTTGCACAGGTATGGGTTTGCATATATTGGAATTATGTATCTAGAAAACTGTGTGATAGTACAGCTATCCATAGATTACCTGAAGTTTCAGTCTGAAAAATAATCATTGTGTTGATATTATATAACTGTATACCCACACTTAATTTGAAATTTTCCCTTTGTGCTCCATCTCTGGGAGCCCACACTCACCGCAGAGCTTTCAGGGGCAGCCCCTGACGACAGGCGTTTCTCCCGCTGCACTAGCTTGCTGTTCAGGGCTCTCTTCAGCTCGTTGATGCTGGCCTGGTGCTTAAGAAGAACCTCCTCAGACTTATGGAGAAACTGGGAGGGGGGGGACAACAACATTAATAATACAGCAATACCAAGAACAATAACCTCATCTGCTCCACGCCTCGTTATTATACACACATTAATATGCACATTAATAGGAGAATGGAAACACAAATCCTCAAAATAATAGAAAAATAATTACGGACGCCCACTGAATGGCACGTAAACCGCCGCTGTCGGGAAACGGCTGGCGGCGTTACATTCATTAGGACGGCCCCGCGTAAAGGGAGCCACGCGTCGCCGTTCGTTCCGTTACGCTGCTTTGTTCTGCTCTGCCGCTAATCTGCTCACTGACACTGAATGTGTGGGCCACTCGAAATTGGGATTTGCTGATTTTCAGTGTGAAAAGGAAAGAAGTGCCATTGATGTAATTATGCTACGCTGATATTATCTTCCACAAAACCCCAGAAGGTACTGGAGGAGTATCCATCTTAAAATCACCCAGCACTCATTTCTCACTTCTGCCAAGTTGAGCCGTCTTTTTACGGTGGCACACTCTTTCAGCGCAGCATCCACAGCACAAATACGAGGGCAAGCCATGAGCCCGGAAATCAGATAAGGACGTCAAGAGAGAGGCACAGGGTCCATACCTCCTGTTTGTGTCTTGGAGTGGTATTCTAGTCCGGAGGAAGGGCAGGGCAGATGAGGCGGAAGCGAGGAGGAGGAGGAGGGTGGAGGTGGAGAGGCAGCAGTACGGACAGGTGAGAGTGCAGGTGCGGTCACAGGGGTGGAGAAAGGGAAGGTGAGCCAATGAATTGGAAATGACAAAAGTAAAAACTTTCTCAACCATTATGTTTCCACATTCACTTTCACTTCATTACAGACACAAGGCAGTTATTTCTATATCCATAATGAAGAAATACAGATATAAGCTCAAATTAAAAAAAAAAAATTAATGGAAAAGAGACAACTTCTGATTAAGCAATGCACTGAATGCAGAATGAGTTCCCTGAGATAAAAACAAATGTATTCCTCTTTATGTTAATTTAGCAGATTTTCAATGGCTGTGGAACTAGCTTGCAGCTAATTGCTTATCACATACATTCTTTGTGAATGACACACATACCATAATAACATGATGTTAACACCAACACACTATAGAATGGTTACCAGACAATCTACAATGATGGCTACAACTAGTGATGCCACTGGTTGTAGACAGGCCATACGATGCTACAGAACATACACCAGTACAGTAACAACCATGCCAGGATAAGGTACCTCCTGTTTAGTGTCAGCAGGAGAGTATATGTTGTCCTTTGGTCAGCAAGTGGTCAAAAATATTGTCATTAGTGAAAGGATTAGTGAGAAGCTTGTCACTACCTGGGTTAGATAAAGCAGAAAAAAAAATTTGTAATTCTGTAAAACGCAGCAAAGCTGGAAGTGCTCATTTAACACTGAGAGTGTTTATGTGGGTCCACACCGAGCCAGTGTGGACCAATATCAACAGTCACAATGTTAAAATAACACTCCTGGTGTTAAATTAACACTGCTAGTTTTTCTGTGTAGGCATATTCTGTTTTTAGCCTCATGGCATTGCCAATAATCCTGAAGGAAATGTGTTAAAAATAAGCACAGTCGAGCAGAACATTTGTTTTCAGTGTAAGACAAACTTCACCATATGGCATTACTATCTGTGTGAGGAAAATTGTTATTAATGATATGGGGCACACTAGACTGTATTCGCTATGGGGCAGTTAATATACAGCAGAAAAAATACTCAGTTCATGTTCTTGTCAATGTTCTTATTTTAGAGTGTTCCCACTATAAAATTTGCTTACAGTCAAAACTATTATACTGCTATTTTTTCCTCGTGGTCCTGTCTTATAATTAGTACATGTTCCTTCTGCAACTGAGTGGCTCCAAGAAAGGGGCTCTCGGGTCTGTCAGCACAGGATTTATCACACGCAAAATGAGTCCCATCGTTTTATTTTTTATTTTTCTGGCTGTACTATATGTGAACAAGGTTATTGGAAATTCAGGAGGACCATGAGGGAAATGCAGAAAGGAGAGATAGGTTATATGGAGAACAGAGTAGAAGAGGAATAATGGGGTATCTTCAAAGCAGAGAAGAGTGCAGGTAAAAAAACAAGGTCTGCTTATAAGGTTATTATGAAGAGCTCTGTAGCCTTCAGAAAACAGAAGAAAGAGGCAGAACAGTGACACGTTGGAAACCTTTGGAAACCCTCTTAAGCAATAAAGGCAGGGATTCACACTTACAGTGGTTCAAACATACCTTCAGTTCCTTCACCTTTGTGGGGGTGGTGACACTCTCCTGGTCCTGGTCCAGGTCCAGCTCCTGGGTCTGCTCCAGATCCTGGACTAGGTCATCCACAGAAAGGTTGTAAGTGCGATCACTGGAACTGCGGTGGGACGTCCCATCCTGGTTCTCCCCTAACGCAGAGGCTGCAAAAGGAACACATTTTGTTCAGGGTCACGTAACAGAAGTGATAGCCCATATTTATGCAGGAATGAGTATTTAGGACATGGACTCAAATCCCCAACCAGACACTGCTGCAGTAGCCTTGAGCTAGCTATATGAATTGTGAATTCTTTGCTGAAACGTTGAACTGCGCACATGCGTAAAAATGCTTACTTTGTCTTGCAAAAACATCACCTAAGAAACTAAATGTAAATGTCATATGATGAAGGGAAGTAACAAAAAGAAGGGGGAGGAACAGGGGAATGAACGAAAAAAAACCTATCATGGAGGAGTAAGTGACCAAGATATAGAGACCATGTTTATTGGCTAATGGCACCAAAGGCATGCCATCCAATCAGGTTAATCACCTCCATCCAGGCTGCGACACAGCAGGTACCTCTTGCTGGTGGATCGATCAAAGTGTGGAGCAGGCCGGTCAATCAGCGCACTGGCTTGACGGGTCTGTGCTTGCGTCCGTCCACTGTATCGAAACTTGGACCCAACCACCAGGAAGCCTTTTGGAGGGGGCTCGGGAGAGACCAACCTTTAAAGGAAATGATTAATGAAACACAGAGACAAGGATTACTATATGCCTTTTCCTTTTCTCGTTAAACCTTTATTTTACATTAACCCCAACTACACAGTCATATATTCTATTTTTATAGATAACTAGGAGTTTAGGTCATAAGTGTGTTAAGGAGATTCTCTGCATTCTGCTTATGGGTCTTTATAGAAAATGGAACACATTTAACAAGCAATTCATCTCATATAGACCAAGACACAGAGAATTAATCTGAGAGTGATACTGACTTTTTCATGCTCCATTATCTTGGCGCAAAGTTCATTTGCTTTAAATAATTAGGAAGATCGGAAAACTTCATCTTAAAAGGTTCTGTCAACAATTTTGTGAACAACACAGGTTCACAAAGCAGACGCACATTCAGAGAATAAAAGACCGTTAAAATTCATACACAAGCACACACACACACACACACACACACAAACACATACACACAAATGCACAGCGAGGGAATGATTTATACCCCTCCGCTATAAACGGGCTTAAAAGCTGGTTAGAAGTATCTGACAGCACCAGGCCACATGAGAGCTACATGAAGAAGAGAAAACATCAAAACATGGAGAATAAAAGGTGATACCCAGAGAGCAGTAACGAAGATAAATATCAGCACCTGCATACAGCATCAGGTTGTAACACAAAACAAACAGAATTTTCAGCTGCCATATGTGGAAGAAAATATGTTCGGCAGTGTAGGTGGGCATAGAGAAGGTGCACATCCAAGCAAGAGAGCCAACCTGAAGAAGGTGTGATGCTCGATGCAGACTTTCCATAGTCTCTTGGAAGCTCTGTGATTGGGAAGCTTGAAGCCAATGGTGCTCTCAAACTGCTCGTACTGTGGGCAGGAGTAAAGCGCGTTAGCCTGCGTTGGTGTCACTTTCCTTCTTCTCAGGAAAAAAGATCAGGAAAAAGGTGTGGAAAAGTAAACTGCTGTTCTCTGCTAATCACTGCTGATCACTTCTGCTCAGTCTCGCTCACTGCTGCTCACTGGACATGCAGGGGATGCAAATGAACTCGAAAACCCGATAGTAATGCAATCATGCAGGGATAAAAAACTGAAAATTACACGCATCTGTGACAGTGTCAAACACAGCAAGTCTATCGATACTTACATTATGACCACATCACAGTCATTCAAATGTGTTAAACTGCATAAAGACTCAGTCACACCAAATCTGATTAAAATGCATGTAGTCTTGTAATTACAACTGCATAGCCTCAGTAGAAGCCAAGAATAACTATAATACATCATGTAAATTCTCTTACAAATTTTAAGATATTTGGTGTATCCAGCAATCAAATGAGAAACTCAGAAATGGCTAACAGCCCCAGTAAAATGGTGTCCCTGCTGAGGTCACGCACAGCTCCGAAGAGCTTGAAGAAAATCAGTAAAAAGTCATGGGTGTCTGGTAGATAAGGAGAGTTGCAGCTCACAGATACGACACAGTCTCTAGGGCTCATTACTCTTAAACTCTATTTCTCTGGGCCAAAAAAATGCATTTCTATGAAAAGGCTATTTTATAGATGCCATTTTGGCCATAACTCTGTTCAAATATACCCTTACCCCTGATGACAAAGGTAATGTTACAAATAATAATAATATATTAATAATAATAATAATAATAAACTGTATATATATGGTATGGTATATTATTATTACATGTAACCTGGTTACAATCTGCATACAATAAAATGCAGTATTTATATATTTTAAATCAAAATTTTAAATTGGTTTGTACTCAGATGACAGTGATTAATATGTATTGTTGTTCCTCTGTGTGCAACAGCAATGACCCTGACATTTGCAACTATGCAGTAGAAGTCGCATTGATGGCTACATGACACGCATGTTTTACTGTCTGCTGTGCACACACTCTCAAAGCATGGTGGCATCACAGGTGACCAGCCACGCTGTGGAGTGTGTTAAGACTTGGGCGCTGTGTGCCAGCCCCTACAACGCCTGCTGTGTTTTCTCTATGTGTTCCTCTGTCATAACCTACATATGCATCAGCAGAATATATAGAGCAGAAAATTTAAATCTTTCCTTCACAATCCAAAATTCAACATGCTGATATCCTGTATATCTAGTTTCCCAACCTCTCCAGGCCGAATTTTGATGTAGAAGTTGCTCCTCTTGTAGGAGATCTTGAGAATCTTAGGCCAGGCGAAGCGGTTGATCCGCAGCCGGTCTCGGTAAATGAGGAGGCCGTTGGCACTCACGCCCAACATGATGTCAATGCCTTCTGAGTCCTGTCAGCAGAACAGATGCACAATGGGAATAACAGACGGCATATCATGACAAGTGAAACGAGACATAGCATAACAGAGAGAAAACAGGGGAGCAGGTATGCCATGTCATTCTGCCTGCACCCACACGCACTGTCTGCCCTGAGCGATCAGACAAAAGTAGGAACGTCTAGCAGTTGTACCTTTGCATGATGAAGGTCCACCCCATACATGGACAGCTTTTTGGCATTCTCCAGGAAGTTCATCTCTGCTTCTGCGGGACTCATACCCCTGAAGCAGAGCATGCAGCGCCGTGAAATGAAAACATTTCCGTGCTTCATGCTCAAAACGGTGTGTGACTACGCTACAACACAAGTGGCATCCGGTCCCAACTGGTCCAGAGCCGAGTCGCCCTGCGCTGCGCCGCTACCTGTAGCTTTGGTGCAGCTCCGCCACCCTCTCCTCCATCTCACGGGTCTGGTTGGGAGCAAGACGAAAGTTGCTGATGTAGTCGAGGCCGTGTTCATCCAGTTCATAGTCCCCCAGCTCTGCTTGTACTACATAGGAGCCCAGGAGGGCATGTGTGACAAATGAGCAAGGTAAGCGGCCTGACAGAATGTCAGTCCTCAGCTGCAAGCACAGGTAGTACCTAGAGAAGGAAGGAACATGTGATTACTGAACACGCACTGTTCACCTGGGCAACAAGATCCACAGGAACAAGTATAACCTCTGAGCAGCATCAATGAGCACCAGCACTTACCAGCCTTAGATAGTTAATAAGAAAAAACAACCAAGAACTGTTGTGTCATGTGTATGTGTTTGATTTGAACAGGAAGTAGGTAAGATGTGAGGAGGCTGTATAATACCTGGTGATGTCTTCTATAAGCTGAGAAGGATCTGGCGGGTAGAACTTCACAGCAAAAGTGAAGTGCCAGTGGCTGGCTGAGGAGAGAACCATGACATAACATGAATGATTTATGGTGCCTTGTTATGAACTGTCTTGGGACTGTGGGAAGAAAGTGGATGTGTTCGATATATCGTGCATTTCTGTGAACACGTCGCGTCCGCAGGGACAAAAACGGATAACTGTGTTTTTTGCTTTGTCCAGCTTTGTGTAACTGTGGTCTGAGCCAGATGCAAAAGGAAACAGCAAACTGAACGAGCTGCTGTGTTTTTCAAAGGGAATGTGGCTGGCAATGGTTTCTGCTAATAAGCTAACTGCTTGAATGCGTTTCACCTGATACAAAACACCCATCAATCACACTGAGCTCCCAGGAGCGCAGCAAGTGCATTCTGGCTTGATGAGTACTGACACCACAGGCCTCTCCAAAATCATCACAGACCGACAGCTCTGCAGAGCAGAGTATTTTAGTTCTGCTCAACAGCTCTGTTTAAAACTGAATGTCACTCCACAAAATGACATGTACAGTCAATGAAAAAAGATAACGAAGTCTAAGCCAGAGCTAGCAAAGCCAGTTTATGGAGTGCCGGTCACTAAACTCTTGTTTCTGTTCAATTATCTTTTTAATAAAAATCCATTAAAAAAAATAGGTATGGTATGAAAATACCAGCACGGTTTTAATATTTAATATAAAAATTGAAATTTTCAGTGGTATAATGCAGTCCAGCACAATTCTAAATTAACAGCAAACGTAATTCACTGTAGAACGTGGACTGATTGTTCTGGAGCAAGCCTGCCTTTTCGTGAGCGGTCACAGAGTTTTCCCCAGTTAAACACGAGACCAGACTTAAGATGGAGACACGCTGAAAACAGCAGTTGGCAAAACAGCAGTTGGCAAAACACGCTATGGAATACCCTGCTGTATCTGTATTATAACAGCATAAAAATAGAAACTTGACACAAGTAAGACAGATCTGAAGAGAAACTCACTGCGAAGCTGCTTCTTGATCTCCTTGGAAGGGTCCAGCCAGTTCTAAAAAAAAAGTAACAGAAGCTTCAACGAGG
This sequence comes from Chitala chitala, assembly GCA_025773905.1. Taxonomy (NCBI): domain Eukaryota; kingdom Metazoa; phylum Chordata; class Actinopteri; order Osteoglossiformes; family Notopteridae; genus Chitala; species Chitala chitala. The sequence continues at coordinate 12,633,634 of JABJVR010000087.1, read as the reverse complement.
CCCTTCATGTCAAACCACTTAGGCTTTAAGTGTGTCTCACAAACTATTCAGTCTGCAACTGTACTGCGTGATTTAATGAGGCTGTACTGTATAACAGCTATTTTATCTTTCTTTTGGCATTTTGGGAGTTTTTTTATACCTGATGTGCCAAGAACAAGACAATAACTATACGTGCACTGGATCAGGTGTAGACTGTAATGTGCTCTTATATCACTGTGTATTTTAACTGCAGCTGGGTTTCAGTGATGGGTCATCACTTTGGAATACTGTGCTGTTCTTGTATTCTAACTCCTTTACTCTTTTCACAACCACTTATCCTGGATACAGTTTGTGGGGCCTGAAATCTATGCCAAGCAAAAAGGGAGAAAAAAAGCAACACATGAAAGGACACAGACCCAAACACACACACACACACGCACACACACACAGAAAGGGCAACTGAGCGATTCCAATCCACTTGACCAAAACACAAACTCCACATTAAAAATATGAGCTGGATTTAAACACATGATGCTGGAGATTTTACACAACAGCGCCACCCACTGAGCCACCAAGTGCTGTACATCAATGAGGTGTAATGATAACACAAGAGCTAGTGTGATTTGCCGCTGACCACGGATGACAATGTTCAGGGTTAAATTTGACTGAAGACACGCTGCTTTGACTGTGAAACCATTTTCCGTCATCAAGTGCTGAACTTCAAAGCAAAAGATTTTTTTTTTTTGAAAAGCTTCTGGGTACACAATGGCAGACAGGGTGGGCATCCAGACCTCTACAATGTGTAATTACAGGAGACAAGCACGGGACTGAGGTGAATATATGGGATTTTTTGGGGAAACAAAATAAAACGAAAACAATAGAGAATAAAATTACAAGACAAGAGTTAGACAGTTGTGCTACCCACAGAGGGCTTATCTTAAATAGATCTGCTGTGACAACAGAGAAATTTCCTTTATATTGTATAAAAAGCTGCTTAAAGTTGTGGAACAGTTCAGGTTAAATACAGCATAGATACAACATTAACAGATCTTACATTGCACCAGAATTAAACATTGATGGCATGAAAGAGCTAAAAAATGAAAGAATAATTCTAGATTGTGTTTTACATGAACTCTAACCTTCACTGCAATAATGTACTCATAAGAAGGCAACCAAATTATATGCATATCAGGTAAATAATAGCTTCACATGAGAAGTTTTTGGATAAGGTATAAAACACAATTAAAAAGGAAACATAATACTGTTCTACATTATCCCAGCTTGACATTCATAACTTCTAAAATATGAATTATTTGTGTTTCTTCCAGAGACAATCCAAGTGTATAATTTCAGGTTTTACGCTGTACATTTGCTAATGTTATGGCTAAATTTGGCTTAAGCTATACTTAGGGCTTCAAAAAGAAACCCACCTGGATTCTGAAGCTCTCTGTCTTGCCAATGTTCCTGACAGGAGTGATCATTTCAAGAGATGCTGCTCTTGAAAATAAGACTTGACACCAAGGCACTGGATGAAGTGGGCTTGTGACATTGCCAGCATTGGCAGCATCTATTCAGCATATATGCAGTAAATGTATGACTTTGGGCAAGTTACTGAGGATATTGTAGTATCAATTCATGCACTCAAAGTACTTCAGTCTGTCCACTTGGCAGTGTTATCATTTGTCCTGTTGGTCTTAAGGCCCTGTCAGTATAGATAACATCTTCCAATCAAATAATCACTGGTTTACTGTGTGTCTCATGCTTGTAAGTCTATGTTGAATTACATTTATTCACTTAGCAGACACTTTTATCCAAAGCAACTTACATTGTACATACAGGTTACAATGAGCTAGCACTGGGTGTCTTGCTCAAGGATGCACCTGTTGGCTGGGATTCAAACCGGGAGACTTCTGGATCCCAGCCTGATGCGCTACCCATTGAGCCACCATTACATATTACATGTATGAAACCTCTGTCCTAAAACTGCAGTTCACCAGCAATGAGAAATGCTTAACCACTGTGACAATTGACCATTTTTCCTTTCTGAGGAGTGGTTTAAAATGGCACAAACAATGAAACAATAAATATATCCATCTGGCACAACAACGAGCCTTTCTACTGTCTGTTTAAAGGGCACCAGAAACCCAAGAGGCTGCATTTTAAGTTCAGGTCTGCTCTTGCTGTCAATCACTAGAAGGATGTCTTTATCTGAATTACTAAGGATTGCTTAATATATTTATGATTTATTTGTTGGATGAACTAGTAGATCAAGTGCGCCAAACCTTCCATAGTGACTGTGATCTCCATTCGATTTTAAATTAAAAGGATCTTACATATGCAAATTAGCTTACCAAAAGCTATAGAAAAACAACTGCCTTCCATTTTCAATCTCTGGCAAAATTGTCGCTGCGATACTGGAGCAGCTGCATCCATGCCTGTGCCCTAAGTTCTGTTAAAAGTTACTTATTACCTAAAAAAGAAATTGAGCAATTCTGCTCTTATAGAAGAGCTTGGCTGATGGTGCCTTCCAGTTTGCTAAAGAGGCAGGGGGCTTTGATATACCTTTTGGGAATCTGCATCATAGAACACCAGGCCAAAGTAATCTTTCTCCAGCAGGTTTAGATGTTCACACACCATGTCCAGCAGAGCTTGTCCTCGGGCAAATTTCTGTCAAGGAAGAGAAGATTCACTCAGCAGACAAAATAATGCTGCAAAACATACAGAAGCACATTCCCTAAAGCACTGGAAGTGCACGATATGGTCATTATCACACAGTGGAAATCTGAGTTATACATAGTTCTGGTGATAAAGACAAGTTACAGTTCATCATTGATTTACTACTAATCTGTACGGGCTGATATATACGTATACATACATTTGGTACTACACAAACACAAAGAGGAAAGGGCATGTCTATGAACAGGGACTTTGATAGGCATCCTAGCACCAAACCACATCCAGTTTTTATAAGACATAAATATATATCGAGAGAGAAAATACCATAAGGCATTTAAGACAGAAAAAAAGAAAATGGGAGGTAGGGACTTGATTGTAAATTATAAGAAAACCTGAGTATGACATTCAACGGTTGTAGACATAGACTGCACTTAAAAGAGGATGTTTTCACTGAGAAATGATGCCCAAAAGCAACCATTAGTGAATCATTTCAAGTCAAAGTATAAAGACAGAACATGCCACTCTCCACTGTGTGACATACATTTGATACTACACAAAGAGGAAAGGGCATGGCTATGAACAGGTACTGTGATGGGCATCCTAGCACCAAACCACATCCACTCGTTATTTTTATCCTAACGAGTCGTTGGCTGTCATAAGCATTCTCAGCAGACCTTGTCTGTGCAGATACCAAAATGCCCGCCTTCCAGGGATTCTAGTTTCCTCGGCGACAGCGCGGCTGTTGCCATGGAAACAGAAGTAACGTGTTTCATCCTTCTTTTTTTCCAGTTCCTCTGTTTCCTTAAGGGTAAATACACAAGGTGATCCGATTCTCTTCCCTGCAGGCTGAGGAAAATGCAGCTGTCCCCATGAAATACTTCACTGATCCCCAGTCAGATTTGTAAAGTGTCTTCACAGCATCCACCGGGATATGCAGTAGAGTGTAGGATCTCCTTATTCAATTACTGCAGCTGCTGAAGCGTATTAGGTTAAAAGATGTATAATACATTCAGCTGGGGTTTCATCTAATGTTTTACACATTTTCCATTAGAAAGATTATATCTATTTTTTAAATGTTTTATTGTCTATTTCCAGGCAAGTATGACCGGTGGGTCATGCTCTTAGTACTCATATCCTGAACATGTGATATGGGGACATCTGGGCAACCAACAGACAGTAACATTTAAAATGATGAAAGAAATAACCTGCAACAAGTTAACCTGAACCTCCGATGAAGCTGTACTGCAGAGATGACGAGGAGAAGAAATAGATGGGCAGGATAAGAAGTAAGAAGACAGGTTTGGGCAGGAAGTACTGGGGATGAAAAATGGATGGGTGGACGGATGGATGAATGGATGGATGGATATAACCAATAGTGGTGTGGACCAAAGAGGGCCAAGAACTGACACAGGCTGGGAAGTATAGAGAAGTGTGTACAGTACGTGGGGAGGGGAAGAAAAGTTAGGCGGTGAAAAAGGAAGGAAAAATTAACAAAATAGGGATAATGCAAACACAAGTATAATGAGGAGAACTTAGCAGGTGTCAGGAGAGAGCACCAAGACTACATGTAGCATCAGACCATCCCTGTAAAGCAATGTAAGTTACCACAGGCTTGGTCTTCAATTTTTTCTTGCATTATACTAAATATAAGGGATATAGTGTGGCAAGTCTGACATCATAAGACTGCAATTAAGAGCACAGTGGAACCGAGACAACTAAAGCACAGGAAGTGTTCACTGCAGGAACACTGTGACAAAGCTCAGGGTCTGGAGCAACAGCCTCCTTTTCACTGTGATGAAAAGACACCCTGAAAGCCATTTTCATCATCAAACACCTAAAACCACACAACACACCTTATTACCACTGCAACAGACCTGGCTTAACCCTAAAGCAAGTACTGTTTCACTACACACTGTGTACACCCACATGCCCTGGACAAAAATACAAGGACACATGCGCAGACACAAAGAACTGTAGACAAAGGAAAATAGACATGCAATGTTAGTTTCAAAAATAAAGTCGCACCCCTTCTCCTATCTAAAGTTAATTTTCATCTTTGAGTTTCAATGTGCTTCAGCAAATGCCACATGATGTGTCTACAAACTAACAAGTTGTTTTCTGATTCTCTGCCAAACAAATAGTCAGAGTGCCATTGAAACAAGGTCTTGTAACACCACAAAACCTTTTTTCACACAGCTGATCACAACAGCGTAGGAAATCAAATTAAATGGTTCTGTTGTTGGGTGGGACATATCTATCAGGAACACATATGTAGAATTGCGACAGTCTTCTTCATAAACCTGGATTATTAATGCATACTCTTATCCTTCCATGAGGGTAAGAACAAATCACCACAAAAGACTGAGAGGGACATAAACACAGACTCAAAAATCTGGATCAAAGGCAAACTTGCAACACTGTTCCTCACTGTGATGCCTGAGAACACCCCAGAGAACTGCAACCAGGAGGATCCTGAAAGACAACTACAAGGAGAGAAACCCAAGACACTTTAAGAGATCTGCATAGCAGCACTCAAGAATGAGGAGTTAAAGCTGCAGCTTTTTCAGAAGCATCCTGCCTCCTGTGACTCTGGGTCAGCGCACCATGTTACTCTGATTCTCTGTCCGTTCTTCTGCTATCAGCTGCAAACAGCTCAAGAACAAAAAGACAAAAGTGTCTGCAAAAATAAAACGTGTTAGCAGCCTTGAGCAACGAGAGAAGAATACTTCAATTTTTCCAATTTCAACCCAGTGCCTTAGGGAAACTGTCTTCCCAGTCTTGACAAAATGATTAAACACCAAAATCCAAAGGATATAGACCCTTCATCCCACCTGCAGCCAAGGTAATTCCCATAGAGACAACTTTACTTATTCAGCATGTCCCCCCCCAAGCACAGTTTTTTTTAAAGATGTAAACACATGCATACATTTTTAACTACAAAAATAAAGGAAGTGTTTACATGCCTCAATCCCGGTCTCATATTCCGATGCATCCAGCAGGGTCACCTTGACAGGAACTGTTTTTGCCCGTTTGGATTTCCTCTGGGGGGATTTCGAGGCCTTGGTTGGTGTTGTCTTCTCTGAGGCATCATCAATGTCCCCAGTGTCATCCAACAGCTTAGCTTCGTGATCCTTCAGATAACATATGCTCAAGTCAGTTTTTACTCAGCAGCAGCGTATTAGACTGAATGTATCCCACAACAGAAGCCTTCAAGTCAAATAAAGAAGCTATCACATTGGTAGTAGATTACAAGTTGCAGAAAAGATATATGAGCAATTTGCTGCTGTATAAAAAACATGACGAGGACTTGGACTGTACATTGTTTAATTTACATAACTTATTCAGGTTCATATTTTATTGGTCACAAGAACCACTTCAATGCATTAATGCCTTTATACAACATAGCATTTTACTGCATTTTCAAAGCAAGCTACAATGCATGGAGATCTGATGTGTGGGAAACATCCAAGGTCGTCGTGGACACAGGTACAGTGCGGGGGCATAACAGCACCAATCAAACAGCACACAAAGAATTTGACAAAAGCATTTCTGATTAATGGCTATTTTGTGCTGAACTCAATACTATTCAGTCTAAATTTCTGACGTGCACATTCAATTCAGTTTAATTAAAATTATTTCTACATAGCGCCTTTCACAACACAATTGCCTCAAAGAACTTTGAAACCTGTATACAAAACAATACATATCCAGGGTTAACGTTAAAGCTCGATGACAATAGAAGAGAGGAACCAAAAAGTGCACAACAGAAACAAAAAAAAAACTGGGGGGTTCAGGTTCAACTAGCTGCCCAATCCACATGGGCATGATAATATTGTACACATGTGGTACACTGAAGCAGAGTGCAGAAGACACACCCTCACCAGACAACTCTTAGTTCCAGCAGTTCTCCCACCTGATTGGTTCTCATGCCGTAGAAGGGCTGAGACCCACTGGCAGCCGCCTTCGCCTCAGGGGGCACCTCTGTCAAGTTCTTGTCCTCTGATTTCAGCCCTGTCACTGTTGTCATAGTAACTACACAAAATCCTGTAACGATCAAGGAAATAATGAGTCCTCGCACAACCCAGGAGAAAGTCAACAGCCACTTTACGGGCATGCACACTAATCCCCACCTGTAGCGCTGCCAAGCCCTAAATATCTTCACAGCCAGAGTCGCTTGGAGAAGGGGGCCAAGCCCCACATGCAGCACACCAAACAGGTGACATCATCCCTCTGGCACACTTTTCACACAGTCATTTGTCTCCAAGTGACCTGTTCATCCACATCAACTCTGGCACTGTCACATTACATGTGCTGTCAAGAAAGCGCTTTGATGTACAGGCTTAAGAAGACGATATGTACTCCCAGCAGCCTGCGCAGGCTCTGCGCATGTGTGAGACCTATAGGTAGGCGTGGTCACAGGTAATGACATCACAGGGTAGTGAGCAGAGTCTCAGCCACTACTTATTCCGTCTGTTCTGTCAAGTGGATGAGCAGCTGACAAGCACCCCAGACTTGTCGCAGCGATACTGGAGCAGTCTCTCTCAAGCGTGTTGCATCCATGCCTATGCCCTAAATGGCAACCATGATGCTTTTATAATCCTCCTAGTTGTTTGCCTCTGTTTGGTTTTATAGATGAGAAAAGGGAAACAAAGATGGCAGGTTGGTTCTGTAGTCAAAAGCTAGCCTGGACAATGCAGTTAGAGATGTAAGTAGTATTGTATGATTGCTGTGACAGTATTATGAAGGGCTATAGCTTTTAATCATTTTGCTGTTAGCCACACTCATTCAGAGTCAGTGTCTAACAATCTTGCGGTGCCCAATGTGCTTTTTATAACTCGGATAGTTAAATTGTCTGAGGCAAATAATCTCTCCATAAACTGCCAGGGCCTTTAGGACACCCATCAGAAAGTAATCCTGAAACTAAAATATCTGGAAAAAGAAACACAATACAACACAGAACCTGTGGATGTAAATCACACATATTTGGGTTCCTCACTTGCTGAGCATATAATGGCAAAACAAAGCAGCCCTTGTAGAAGTACAACAAATTCACGAAAGGTCGTGAGACAAAAACACCTGGGACGGCCCTCTTTGTGCATGCACGCATGTGTATTTAGACAGGAACACAGAGCCCTTCTGTGATGTGAATGGCACACGTTCCTTCCCTGATGTAAAATGTTCACATTTTGTTGAAAATTGGATGGATCATAACCTCCCCAGTGTTATCCTCAGAAAACACACATTCATGGGTCTGTACCTCAAACAAGGACCCACATTTACAAAATGCAAATTCTTGCTTTCAATTACCCTTTCTTACTGCTCACTGCAAGAACAAGAAAACCTCAACCAAAGAGAACCGCTGCCAGTCAGTCATTCAGCAACGTGGCACGAGTGGGCATACACTGTAAATAAAACAAATGGTTGGAAAAAACTGAGTGTGAGGGGAAGTGGCACTCCCAGGTGTTCAACAGGTGCAAGCACCTGAATTAATTGCTGCTCATTAGAGACTATTTAAAGCACATTTTAGGAACTGCTACAGAAGGAGAAGCAGAAACAAACAGCTTCTCTACATTTTTTCCAGTGTGTTGGTTTTCTTATATTTGACCCCATAAAGGGGCTTCATGTATCATTTGACCATTATAAGCTACAGATAACCGTGTGCCCTGCCCACTTCTGTCTACAGCTAGAACTGGACTCCTGAAATCAAACACATATCCACTTCACAGTCAAACAGAGCTTCTCCAAACACGTCTTTTATGCACTACTCCAACATTATAGGTCATTGCTGTTAAAGAGCTGAATCACAACCAAATGGTTATAGAATCGTAAAGGGGTCAATACCTTGGTGCCAATAAGAATGTACCGCATGCTCTTTTAGTAAATATCCAACAGCATGAAAGAGATAAGAAAGCATGAGGCAGTGAACACAGAGTTATGAAGTGGGTAAGCATAACCAGTATTAAAAACCAATCTAAAGATTGTTCTCCCTGTTGAATGCTTTTTGGAACGCTAAGCTCAGCTCCCGCCCATGTCAATTTTCTAAGCACAGATGTTTTAAGTCGTCTTTTCCAGCCAAGCAATAACACCACTCCAGCTCCTTCTTGGTGTTATCCAACCTCATCTCTCCAAGGCGTGATTGTATTGTTCTGTTTCCCTGACTGTCAAAAACTCCCCAGAGCACAGTGAGAACAGGAGCTGAAAATCAAACCATAGCAGGATCCGAGGAGAGCCACAAGGCTGCGCCATGCTGCATCTCGCTGAGTGCCATTGCATCTCTGTACTTTCTTCATCATATCTTGAAGAGTGTTATTCTGTGCAACAGCATATAATTAAAGACCGTGCATCCGTAAAACGTGTTTTAGATTTTGAAACAATCAGATTCCGTGTCTGTAGTTCTGACAAATCTTCCCAATTAGTTTTTATCTGTTGTGTTTGTTCACATTTGTTGTGTGTGTGTGCGTGCGTGTGTGTGAGTGCATGTGTGCATGTGTTTGTCTATTTACAAGGCCCTTAGCTTATAGGACGCTGAGACTTTGTGGGACATGGAGAAGGGCAGAGATTAACCGATGCTCTACTTAGATATTTTGCTGGACATCTGTCCAAATTTGACAGCGACTTCTCTGAATTGTTTTGTCCAGACATGATTACTGCTGTTTCATTCTTATATTAGTTATATTTGCGGAAAGCATTGACGGACATGAGTTTGTTTGAATACAGGGCAGCTAAGCAAAGAACACTGGTACCTCCAGGGTTCCGTATTATGATGTGGCCCTTAGTTCTGTGTATGCTTGGATTGCTAGGGTCACTCTCCTCTCACACTTCACCCACATGTACTTCAGCTGAATGGGAAACCACTCTAAATTCTCCTTATGTTGGGCAATGAGTGAATGCCCTGTGTTAGACTAGAGCTCCTTGTAGGGTGAGTCCCCTCAGATAGGCTCCAGTCCCTCACAACACTGAATTATATACAGACTGAGATCTAAACAAACGAATGGGTCACACCTGTGCTCATCCTACAATCCACAATCTCTCACAGTCTATCGCAGCTCAGGCAATTCCAGTTCACAGCACAAAACCGCTATTGGCTTATAAAGGTCTCTCCCCGTTCCTTGGACCACAGATATTGGATCGTGATTTCGTGTGACAGTGCCTGTCTCAGTCTGAAAATCGCATCAATCCTCAGCCTTGTCAGAGTTGTTCATTACAGAATGAATGAAAACAGCCATAGTCAATTTTAAGAAAACTGCTACATGAAGTTCCCATGTATTGGACATCAAAAGAATTTAATAAAAGGACTGAATGTAGTATGGCATGTAATTATTTTTGCCTCTAACAATTATTACTAAGCATTCCAAACCTCAACTTCAAGGTCATCTGGACCTATAAAAATGCAAGTGTGTGCGTGTATATGTATTAATGCTTGTGCGTCTGCTTAAGAGCAGGATAACTGCTCGTAATTGCAAAAGCCAATTCAGCTCAAGTGTTCAGTCTTTTCAGTCAATTTTTCAGTAGACAAATTGCTAAAAAATGACTATGTTATATTGATTCATTATGCTTCTTATTTACATTCCAATGGATTTAATAATTTAAATATTTTGATGTTACTGTTGTCTTGTCTATAAAAGATTTAGTATTATAATACTATTTAGTATAGTATTATAGCAGCCTGGTGGGTAGAACATCAGGTTCGGATGCAGAAGTCTCTCAGTTTGAATCCCAGCCCAGCCAGGTGTGTCCTTGAGCAAGACACTCAAACGCTAGCTCCCTGGGCGCTGCATGTGGCTGGCTGCCCACTGTTCCACTCAGGGGATGGGATAAATGCAGAGACGCAATCTCCCTCTGGGATTACTAAAGTACTATAGTGTTTTTAAGTGTCAGACTACAACTACCAGTCAAATCTATTAGCTCCAACAGGGTGCATTTTACAGTGAACTTTTTCAGGTACTCAGAAACATTTACTTAACTTCACTTAAATTTAAATTATGTACTTAAATGTGTTTGAATTTAAATCTGAATGTAATAATTCCAAAATCCATGATATTCATGGCTTTGTTGTGTTTAGTTTTTCCTCCATTATTATAATTATGTTCTGAGACCACAGCATCTATTAAATAGTAACTGAATCTTTATACTGTACACTTTTTTGTTAATCCAACAGTCACTTGATATGAATGTTTATATGTTTACAAAGAAATGGTTTTGTTAAATTACATAGTCATACAAACTAATACACATTGTGACAGCCAGCTATAGACTTAGGCAGATGTTTTTTTATAGTATTGGTATGGTATAAGAAACGTTATAGCAACAGGCAAACAAAAATAATTTTAGATTAGCCTGTGTTAAACTCGTGGGAGGACGGACCCAAAAAATAAATTTACGCGGCGATTTCAATTTTAATGGTAAACACTAGTACATAATTGGGCGTGGTCACGTGATGTAAATTTAAATATGATTTAAATATGGGTTATTGCACTGGGGGGAAACAAAAATGAATCTATTTAAAATGTGTTTCAGCTAAATGCATTTAAGATTCGTTTGGTTTCATTTCCATTTTTTTTCTGCAGAATGTACACTTAATAGAAATGAAATACAATACAGGGTTTAATGGTTCACTCCCTGAACTGTCACTGTGCTTTGAAATAACAGTGGATTAATTTATAGGTTTGTCAGTTTAAAAGCAAACTATATCAGCTTTCTGTTAAGGTGATTTTGCTGAAATGGTGCGAGACAGGGCTGTTCATTTGTTCCTCTGCCGACACCAGCTCAAATACACACAGACGTCGTCATTTACAGTCGTCCTGCAGAGTATCCTTTGGTCAGTCCGAATTTATTGTTTTCTAAAGGTAAAAATGTGAGAAAAGCCTGACCCTGAAGCTTCCCGCATATGCGAGATGAAATTTCGGCTTTTATTTGAGACCGTCTTCCCACCGCGGTGCAGCTGCCCCGTAGCAGTGACAACAGGACCCGTAGAGAATCCAATTTGACATCTAGATCCCCAGGCCCCAGAAAACATTATTTTCCTAAGCAGGAGGAACAACCCACAAAATCAAAGTAAATGTGTTTTGTTTCATAATTCGCAAATCCTGAAAACAATCCGAATGCCCTTTCTAAACCTTATGGCAACACGCCCCTGGCACGGTACCGGTTATGACAAGACCATTCAATACAAAGACCGCAACGGGATGTAACAACGTAACTAAACGTGGCGCACGTTAAACGCCTGCATACTACAATGTCACTCCGTGATCAGTTGCGATATTCATGAATTCGATTTCTGCAAAAGCTAGACGGAAAGGCTTGGCATCACAACATTTCTGCAAACCAGGTGTAAGCGGGGAACAGGCTAGTCCTTTAGAAGTGCCGTCAAAAACATTGAGCTATACCGGAAGAAAATTGCGAAAATGCATTGATGTGAAGTACTTACCCTGTCAGGTTTGGCTATCAGCCTTTAGTCCAGATGTGGACCATTGAGATTACGGGCGAGAAAAGCAATCCGGCGCCGCCACAACCCCCGCCCCGCCCCGCTCCGCTCCGCTGCTTCTTTTCTCTTCCACGGGAGACCGTCGGAGCTGCGTGGATTACCACGATCTGCGGAGGGAGGGAGCGGGCTCAAGTGGCGAAAGGAGAAAAACACAAAAAAAAAAAAAAATGCACAAAAGATAACACCTACTGCAACTTTCAAAAGCCTGGATGTGTGTAACACGTTCGTTTGCATATGATTATGATCGTACTTATTAATTGCAACCGTGCATCTTTACAGCTACACCAACTGTGAATGAGGGTCTACATAAATGAAGACTTACTCTCTTCACTGCAGTAAAGTACCACACGTGAACATTACACTGCGTGCTTCTTTGAGCAGCTACTTAACGATGTTGTAAAAGTGCGGTCTTGGTCGTCTAAAAATCGTTTTTACAATCATAGGCTACTACTACCGATTAAATAATTAATGTGAAAAGGATGGATAATTTATTATTTATTTCATTAGCATACGCCCTTACCCAGAGCGAATTGCACGTCTTATCTTTTTCCACTTCGTCCAATGGCACAGCTGAAACGTTCGAATCAGTATATTATGTCGTTGTCTTGCCCTGCGAAGATTTCTAACGAAAGTGCCTGAGCACTGAACCAATTTGACGTGAAAAATTTGGTGTGTAAATTAATGCAACAATCAGTGAATAACTTTTATGATATGTATTTAAATGTATACTGTAAATGTATTATGTTTATTTTTTACCATTTATAACTCTCATATGGTTTATCAGCTTCAACATTGTATTCTATTTCTGTTCTTGGATGTTTTAATTTAACCTTTGGTTAAATGCATTTATGCATTTAAATATTTGCACCATTTTTTCATTCATTTCTCAAATCAGTGATCCTGTGTAGGGTTGAAGGGGACCTGGAGTTTATCCCAGAGAGTTTGCAGCACAGGGCAGGAGACACCCTGGACAGGGTGCCAACACATCGCAGGTCAAATTTACACACTACACACAATTTGGAAATTCCAATCAGCCTACAAACCCCTTCAGCATGGAGAGAGCATGCAGGCTCCACACACACACAGAAAGAGAGCAAGAGAGAGAGAGGGGAAGCAGGATTTGGCCCCCCAACACTGGAGGTGCATAGCAACAGTGCTAACCACTGAGCCACCCCATACACACAAATAGTTCAAGGAAACAGGGCAAACAGTCAGCAAGAGATGACTCTAATGTGATGTACATATACAGTTAAAATCAATGGGAATTGTTTTTGTTCCAATGTATGTCTTGTCTAAAAATTATTGTTTACAGCTGTTTAAATTCAACGAAATATGTATGGCTGAAACGTTTTTATTATTATTTTAGACTTATTTTCAGAAATACAATAGAAGAAAGATAGCAAAAGAAGCCTTTCAGAGTAAGCCTCAGGGCTTTACTCTGGAGACTCTCTGGGGCCTACAGAACCCTAGAAAATTACACTTTCTGAGTGTTTTATCTGTTATCAGCACACGACCTCACTGACAGAGGCCAGTTTGGGCCACCAGCATTGTGCAGTCATAAAAAGTGTCGCCACAGAAAACGCAGCTTCTACTCAAAGTATCAGTGAGGAGGAGACGTGAGAACACTTGTCACACTGGGTGACTGCACATCGGCAAGTACGCGTCTTCATGCTGCGACTGCGGAAAAGCAGGAAAAGAGAGAGATCTGCTCAGCAGCCAGGAAGTTATGTATCTGGTTGTGTTTACCTCAGTTCTTTAACTCATACTATTTGTGTTCTGGGTATGCATCAACCATCCATCTGTCCAGTGCTTACATGTACAGATTCTCAGGTGGTTCAGAGCCAATCCCAGGCAGCTCAGGGCACAATTCAGACAGGGTGCCAACCCATCAAAAGGAGGGCGTCCACACACACACACACACACACACACACTGACCACCATGTCTTTGGGAAGAAACCAGAGCACTCAGAGGAGAACATGCAAACTCCAAACACACTGCCAAGAGCCAGATTCCAAACCGAGAGCATGGAGAACTGAAGCAAGTGTTACCCACTGAGCCACCATGCCGACCTGTAAATCAGACATCATCTTATAATTTTACAAATCCTTCTGCGTGATCGAGTTGGCAACCTTCAGGTTACGTGCAGGTTTCCCCAACCACCATGAAGCCTGCAGTGTGGCATAACAACATTCAGCAACTCAGTCCATGCAGATTACAGATATAACTGCCACATGTAGTGGACTTGTATGTCTTCTTGCTTTGTCCAATCAGATGCACTAGTCCCATGCCATCCCACCAATTGTCCAATGAGGAGTAACCAAGTTCCACAGATGCCAGTAGGAAAAAAAAAATTATATATATGGTAAATATGGTGGAGCACATCACCTGAAAGGTCATTAATATAAATACAGACAGCTACTTCAGACAGGCAGTGCACTCATGTGAACCACACCTTTGTGGGTGTGGTTCATAAACTGAGAGCTTCAGTCATTGTATATAGGGATGAAGTGAATTAAGTACGATTCATTTCTTCTCAATACAATAAGGTTGGGAGCCTCACTTCATTTGTAAGTCACTTCTCTGAGCCTACTGGGAAGAAAAAAAAAAAAAAAACAGTCCCTCACATACAAACACATTCAAGCACTGAATTAAAGACTGACCCATTTTTGCTTCTGAACATGTAGTATCACAGCAGATCATAGTGCCATAAAGTCCCTTGTCCAACCATAGTGCAACATATTCGGCCACAAACAGAAAGGGCGATCTCCGGGGAACTTCCACAGTCAGACATTCAGACTTGCAGAAGCCTTCTCACAGCTCTCAATGAGATGGATAAACAGACATTGACGAGCCTACGCCATTAGTTGCTAATCACAATTTTAATGGCACATTTAATCAGAGCACGAGCACTAGAACAAAAATAAGACCTAAACACGCACTGATGTGGAGGCTGATTATTTTTTTTTGCAATAAAGGTTCCCTGATGAAAAATCTGAAATATTTTTGTATGACGGCAATATTTAGATAAAGTTGGCAATTTTTTTTTCTTTTTCCTAATGCTTCTGTGCTTGACATAAATTTTTGGAGACTATGCAATCATGGAACAGGGAAAACCAAATGTGTCTTTACTATTTTACCCCTGTGAGAAAGGCTTGTACAGCCACACCACGCATGGAAAATTGTTAAGCTGTTTATTGCACCGAGTCTCCTGGTTGTGTTTAGAAAGTTTCCAAGCTCAAGGTCTTTCATTCAAAATCACAACAAGGATTAGCTCATTCATTACAGGGATGACAGAATAAAAACATCACTTATTCAGACCACTAGTGCCCTGACCAGTCGTTGTTATAGAGAGAACTGCTCAAAACACTGGAACAATCTGAAACAGCTGTTCTCAATTTAGAATTTATCATTGTTCTGTGCATGATCTGTCATTTTAAATTACAGTGGTGTTACACCGTTTGTATCCATTAAGACAAAAAAATATATATTTTCAGTTCTTCTATGGTTTGAAGGAGGGAAGGCAGTGCTTCAAATTCATCTTTTTGCATATTGCTTCCTAATATTTCTTTCCAATTTCATTTGATTTCTCTGCTTTAATGCACTTTCAAACTACTCCAAAAATATGTAAAAACACGGCCTTTTATTTAATCTGTTACCCCAACACATGGCGACTCTTTGGGGTTAAAGCATCGTCTATTTTCCCATCATCCTGTAGTGGCACAGCCCACAGAACAACAGATAAAACCCTTACTGATGAGGAAATGGGCATCCGCGGGCTGATGGATGGGATACTACCATCATGAGAAAAGCTGCTTATTTTCTTGTAGCAACTTTTTGGGGATCGTGTCACTAAGAGTTGCCCTATGCTGCTACGCTGAGGTACACTACAGGAGCAGTCCAGCTCTCACTGCTTCCACACAGCCAATCTCTTGTGATGGGCAGAAAGGCACACTGGACAGCTGTCAACCTCTTCTTCATTAGTACACCGCTGATGCTCGTTGTTTTTAGCTCATTAACCAGTAAGGATTAATTAATGCTCCTGTGTAAATTTCCAGTAATTAATTTCCTCTGATGAGAAACATTTTTTTTTCCCCATTGTTTTTAAGCAGCAAATTTAAACCCCCACCACCACCATCCCCACATTCCCTTTGGCAATAATCAAAATCACAAACAAATGAGCCTTAGAAGGAGAATTTTCATTAACAGTCATCAGACAAACAACAGAACAGAGCTGGGTGACAGAAATGGCTGCTATTAGCACAGGAGTTACCTGCTGGTATGAATATTGTCAACATAACCTGAGACATTTGGAAAGGATTTTTGGATGTATTATTTTCCCACAAACACACTGACATATTCACTAATAAACATCATCTGGTTTTTCTCCAAAGCTGTTTAGTTTTAACTGTTTGCATAGTATGAAGTTCTATTCATTAGCACTGCAACGCAATCTATCTGGGACTTCAACTGAACCAGTATGGCTCACTGCCAGCCCTGTATAGATCAACACAATGTCAAAGAGGCATGGGGAACCGTGGTTAAAGACACAGGGCTGCACACATCACACAGTGAGATGAGGATGGTCCAGCTTAATATTCTGAGCTCTTTGGAAGGCACACCAGTTTAGCGCAAGTGCCGCCACAGCTCTGGAGCAACAGTGTAATCAAGGGCAGCACGCTTATAAAAGTACGTTGAAATCCTTGAAAGATCCCAAGCCGACAAACCATGATGGGGAATCACAGGCAAGGCAACCTTAACTGGCCTCCCTGCCCCCACCCTTCACAGTGCACTGCTTGTCTATACCCGAGTCTGAGATAAATAACGACAGCCACGTTGCAGAAACAGAGTGAAGCGCGTGATGAATGGCACACATCACAAGGGCGCGTGTAATAATAGCGCCAACTCTGCCCTTTTTCTGTGCCGGCCCTTAATCGATACAGGTTGGGGGTCAGCATTAAAGAAGATCAGGGTTCAGCAGTTCAGCCTCCCACTCTCGCTGCGAAAAGGAACCAGATGCATTTACACCACACGTGTACGTTCACAGCCTAATAATAAAAGAACAAAGCCAGAATTGTGTCTGATGGCTCCCAGACAAATTTCACTGACTGTATTATTTATTTGGCTGGCTCGCCGTTTCATCATGCAAGACGCTGTGCGTTTCACAGCCATTCCACTTTCCAATTATACAGCCTGGCCTCTGCAAATGAGACAGGTGTTAGGTCACAAGGGCAGTGGCAACAAGTCAGAGTTAAACTTGTGGTTTTCAGGTGCGTCCTCTGGCTGACACAGGCTTGTGCAGAACCCTCATCATCTTCAGCTTGGAAGGTAATGTTAAATTAACACGTGCAGGATGAGATTGACTGTACAAAGCTTTTGCTATTATTTCACCCTTCTTTGGTCATTTTATTACAATAACATGGAGGATAACCCATAACTCAGAGCAGTTCTAAGCAGGATATCAGTGTGTCTCATGCTCACACAGACATGCACAAAAGCTCAGCAGCATGTTCACCTAAAACACATTTGCAAAAATAAACCAGAGTATGTGGTCTTTCACGGGACCAATATGCAACCTCCACACCACCAGAGAGAATAATTCATATTAAACCTGTCCCAGAATGACATGAGGCTACTCTCAAAAGCATCCCTCCCGTTTTCAGCAGCTTTAGAGACTACACAAAGCATTACAAAAAAAAGTGAGTTAAATAGCCCATGAAGCATTGCACCATTAGCGGCACCTCTGTTCTCCATTTTTTTCCTCCCTGCCTGTGACGTTTCTCCTCAGAAGCAGTGCACAGTTTGAAACGCCCGCTCCTGGTTCACACCAGAAGCCGGTTAGTGCCACAGTTGCAAGACTCAATCCTCAGCCCCTGAGGCAGCTTCCACTCAGTGGTTCATGTCCACGCTGCCTCCTGAAAAGTGGTTCCGCACACCTGCACTGGTTCCGCGGATCCGTTTTGTGATCACGCTGTGCAGCATTCTGATGCAAAGTGATGCTGCCCTCTTTTGGGTGTTCGTAATTCAAAAAGTTTCAAAGGTGACAGCAAAGGCAACCCCATAGAGTGGCTCTCTTAACTTAAATGGTCACCAACCCCCAAATGCCCAGGGAAATTCCTGATTACACTTCCAGTGCATACCTGATTTACACCCAGTTTTGATAAATGCTGTACAAAAATGCTGGCAGTTATTGAAAATGAATGCAGGTGCAATAAGGTCAGTCATCTTTATTTGAATCATATCACTCAATATACACAAAACTGCTTGCTTTTGTCCTCATTGCAGCCCTCTAGAGGTACATAATGGGACATTTTTTGTCTTGTAACTGCATTGTCATTAAAAAAAAAAAAAAAAAAAAAACAGATGTTGAGGTGTTGGGAGACAATGGTCAATTCACTAATTCATCTCATGTTTATTTCATTATTTCTACCCTAAAGGTGATATGTTAAGGCAGTAATGGTTTCAATTCATGAAATGTATCTATTAAGGCACAAAACTGTACAGCATCTGTACAGCATACATCTAATAAGGCAGAAAACATTATGCTGCGTTTGTCCTTGTATGTCAAGGGACATGCATATTAGAATTTCATTGCATCTATTTTCACATGGCGATATATCAGAATCTTCATTTTCCTTTCATACATGTGTACACAGTATATGTTTAGTTTTCCAGGGAGCCACAACTTCAGTTGTAATACATGGGTTCTGGCCATGCCTGCCTTACTGACCCATGGCAGGTCTAACTTGTTTTGAATTAAATTCAATTCAAGAAGGAAAGCATGAAAAAACTGGTGGTGTAGCAGCACTATTTTATCAGAAATATCACAGGAATATTTGGTGTTAAAGGAAGTGCGGTTGGTAATGGTACTGTTCAAATGAGTTAGTTTCCAGCGTTATGTCATCTTTCTTTTATTAAAATCCATTAAACCTGGATATGCCTCCAATTTAACTAAACACTATAGTTGCCACAATGCAGGGGTGCAGACACTTGTACCTGTTTGATCTAAGGAGAAAATACACGAGGCATAAATTAAAAGACCAATGTGTAAGTCAAAGCCAAAAATTCACTGGGGCCAAGCAAACAAGGTAACCAATCATGCTTAATAATCTCATGCACCAATCTAAATGCTCAAGAATTATTCAGAGCATTACTGAGGGATATTAAAGTCTCATACAGACCAAAAAAGCATGCAATATACAAAAATAATCCCTCACGTCTGCAAAGGAAAATTTTATTTCAATATTAGACTAATTGTCAATACACATAAAACTAAATGGGTTTTGAGGGATTTTATTTCAATATTAAATCATTATCATCAATACCAACTACTTCAACTGCATAAAAGAATCTGTCTTGGGTTTACTTAAAGAATGTTGGTTCTAGCCTCTGAAGTTTCAATTAAATATTCCCCACTCCTAGCTCCAAGCCTTATCATTGGGTAGAAATATCAAACGACTGAGTGCTTGGTACAGGGGTGGGCAATTAATTTTGCCAAGGGGCCGCATAAGAGACGGGGCCTGCTATGGAGGCTCCAGCCAACAGGCTGAGCTCAGTTCTGCTTAATATACATTTTATCACTCTACATAAAAAAAAAAAAACTTTAAATTGAATAGCTTGGATAAACTTCTACAGGTAACAGTAGATATTACGATTGGGCA
The DNA here is from genome assembly GCA_025773905.1 of Chitala chitala. NCBI lineage: Eukaryota > Metazoa > Chordata > Actinopteri > Osteoglossiformes > Notopteridae > Chitala > Chitala chitala. The sequence goes on along the minus strand of JABJVR010000087.1, from coordinate 12,613,836 downwards.
ATGAAAATATGAAACTGGCATGGTATAAAAGCCAACATCTAATCATTTAATTAACAATTTATAAGAACAATTTTGAACAAAATATGCATTTTGCAGTATTTCAAAGACCATCATTAAATTAACTTTATACAAAGTACTGCTGCTATTCCGCTTGTAGTCTAATCACTGCATTGTAATTGCGATTCAAATTATAATCCTTAAACACAGCCACCTGATCTCCACACACTAGGCACACGGCTTTATCTTTGACTTCAATAAATAATTTGATGTCCATGTCTTGTTAAACACTACATTCTGCATCAACCTTTCTTTTTTAACAGGAGCTGACATCTTTGAGGGCTAACGGCCAACTAGCATCTCTCGTAAACGGTTGTTCACCAGCAGCTTGCTTACCAGCAGCATGCTTACGCTCGATGGCACGCGCACCGGCCCAAACGTGACAGCCTTCAAAATAAAAGCAGCAAGTTGCGTAAAGTGCACCATTTTTGTTCAATTCCTAACTTCCCAATGACTTAGCGCAGGCCGGTCAGGGACAGGCAAAGGGCTGGATGTGGCCCGTGGGCCGTACAATGCCCAGGTCTGCCTTGGTATCTACTGGAATCAGAAACTCATGAGAAATTATCTAAATTTACAAATCTGTCACTGCAACTGTCGTACTAGCTTAACACATCAGTGAAGGTAATTAATTACTGAAGTACATCAACAAAAGAAACTTTTCTTTATGGTTCAAGTTATGTACTTACATGTAACCAAATTAAGCAATGGCTTTTTCCAAGCCATGCCTGCTCTGTCAAAAAAGAAACTTGTGCTCTACTGTGTTGTCTGGACAGCAAGGCACAACACAGCTGTCCAGTGAAGAAATGCCAATGAATGTAAAACAGCAGGTACAAACCATTACATAACAGCCTCCAACAGCTGGAAAACGTTCAGCATGTAATATCATACGTGCTGAACAACAGATGTTTACACCAAAGTTGTTACCAATGTTTTGCACATTATAGTCCCAATTTGGATTATCAAAGTTCAATCAGAAAAACACCCACTCAAATCAGTATAAAATAACTGCTCCAGGTGTGGAAGTGTTCATCACCACATCCTCCCAGGATTAGGAGTTAAGTTTAATTTAACAGGTCAGAGTTGGGCTATTCCATGCTCTCAGGGAAACGGGCTGTGTGGCCTCTCACACCAGCTAAACACATTATATTTAGATAAATTATGTCACCTTTCTTACTTGTTAATTTCACACCAGTTAATGGGGTTAAATATGCAGGACAACTAAGTAACGCTTTACATTATTTAAATTCCATTCAAAATGTGGCGCATTTATCAGAACAAACAATGAAAATGACAGTATTGGCATTAAATTTCATTTTATTCAAGCGAAATTTACAGCAAGGGAGCTGTAGTAATAGTAATTAAACTTACTGGACATTTTCTCAAATCAGTCTCAGATGAAACCAGAGCCAGGAATGTTTACAGATTTGGGGGAGGAAAAAAAAAAATTGAAATCAGAAAAACTACTGGCATGTGGAAGGCATTACATGCAATTCCAGCAAGGAAAGCCAAAACAATGGAGTGTAGTTCCTAGAAAAGGCAACAAGGGTTGCTTTGCTATAAAACCTGTCAGGATATTTGAAAGAAAATCTGTGCAATATCCAATATTTTCAGGAGTCAAAAACTGTAATGCCTTATTGTGATTAACTACTAAAAAGTTCAATATCCCCCCCGCCCCCGGGACACTGTCCAATTACAACATCATTAACGGAAACCCAACACCATTTTTCAAATCTCGACATATATAGAAATTAACCTGATAGAAGACAAAGCTGGATGTAGCTATGAATATAACGAAAATATACATACATATATCCTTGGTCACTGAATTGTTCTGTATTATATTACAAAAGCGACCAAGCAGCATTAACATAATGCGTAATTAACCCTTTAATGAAACATATCAAGTCTAGACTGTATTTTTAATCAGCTACCAACATCTTATGAATCATCACCAGGGATAAAAAATAAAAAGGCACAAGGCATTCCCAAAAAGGCTTAGCATCTAGAGACGGCATAAAGAAAATGCCTTAAATTTGAACTTCTGTAAACAACATTAATGTGGGCCAGTTGCACTGGACAAGGCACCATCGTGCACGTTTCAAAATTTAAAAACATCATATGAAGCACTCCATTCATGAAATATCACAGCGTTCACCACTTTTTAATACATGAAGAAAATGCCATTCAACTCTACACTGAAGTAAAAGAGCTGCATACACAGCACAAGTCCATTAGCCAACCAATCATTAATGCCGATACATTTATGCTCAAGTGCCATTACTGGTGTTGGTGGAGGGTTTGATACAGAGACAGCAAAACTGGAGGAGGGGTGGAAAATCAGGTAATTTCCAGTTCTGGTCAAAGGAGACATTGTACAAACTGAATGAACAAAAATAAATTGTTCACCGCAGGATTTGCCTGTCAGTGTTACTCATTTGACACCAAACCACACTGTTATTTGACAAAAGGTGAAATGTGAGCTTCTCTTCCATAAAGCTGCATCCATCATCTGGCAAAATAAGGTGTTTAAAATGAAGTTTAATCTGAAATGGTACATATTCTAAAACAACTCAGCCTCTCGGGCAATGTTGAAAATTTTTTTATGTTTATAACCTAACAGGCAGTACCTGTAACTGGCATTCTTGTGAAGGAACATAACTATGAAGCCAAATGGTTTCAGTCAACAAAAAAAATTGCATGTACTTTCATTAAAAAATAAGTTATACATATACATGTATGTATGTATGTATGTATGTATATATACACACACACATGCATATATACATACACACACACACATATATACACACACACATACATATTATATTGTGTATGTATATATGTATATATATATATATATATATATATATATATATACATACACACACACACGTATATTCATTCCTCAGGCAGCCAAGCCTACTGAAACTAAACCAGAGGGCAGAGTGATAGCCCTGAGGCATATCAAGATTAATGATTACAACCATCTGGAAAGATACAAGCGGGAAGGAAAGAAAAAAAAAAAAAAAAAGGCAAATTGACAAAAATGTCAGTTTTATGTATATACAGCACACACATACACACAGCTGATGCCATGTCTGCCCTCACCTTGCCATACTTTCTCCTACACAAAAAGTTCTTCACGATCTGTCTACTTCTCCGGACCGGAGCTTTAGTTCATTTCTGATTGTAGTTGAGCATTCCTTATTGACCTATAGTTGGACAAACCCAGCTTCGTGGTGTAGCCCGAATGTGGTGGTTCCAGTGCCATCAAAGCAGCACAGCGTCACCGTTTCCCGCCTTTCAGCTTTACCGACTCCCTGTAGAGCAGCAGCCGTTCTGTGGTGTGGGGTGGCAACCTGCTCCTGCGTGCCCGCACAATGCAGCCCGCCAGCGGCAACAGCCGCTCAAACCCTCCAGAGGTGGCCGGCACAGCCAGAAACTTGCGAGACAGACTCCGTAGCTGGGGAAAGCGGGTTGCCTCCTTCCAGAAGTCTTGCGTGGAACAGTCACCGTCCAGCAGGGGTTCCGACAGGTAAAGATCCAGCTCGGAAATTTTCATAGTCTTAGCAGCGGGCTGAAAGAAGCTGAAGATCTTCTTGCGCTTGATGTTGCCACTAACTGAACATGACTCCTCTCCTTCGTCCTGGGAGCTCTCCTGTTTCTCGCACCCATCATCAGGTGTTCTCGAGATGTCCAAATTTTCCATGGTGGACTCCACCAGTGTTCGTGCCTGGAATTTAGACGGAGGAGCCAAAGTAGCACCCTCCGTTTCTTGCTTGCCATCATTAAAAGGGTGCAGCTTAAAGCGAGGGTCCAAGACAGTAGCCAGGATCAAGTCCCTCTGCAGGATGAGGGGCTGGAAGTGAGTGTGCAGGCCAGCTCGAAGTCCTTTGCAGAAGTGGCTATAGCTTGTGGACCTGTTGGCCAGGGTCTTGTCAAGGCCAACAAGTGATGGGATGATAAGGGAGAAGGTGATGCCCTCCACCTGCAGCACCTGGATGGCCTCCTCAAAGGGCTCCAGCAGACCAATGATATCCAGCACCTGCTCCCGCTTGGCCCGCACAGCGGGTGGAGAGCTCGACGTGTCTTTGGCCTCAATGCGGGCCTGCGCCAGCAGAGTCATAACCGAGCTCCAGATGGCTTCCTGTGCCAACCTGCGCACTGCCACGAACATGGAGTTCCAGCGGAAGCTGCTGAGGTTGTGCGGGGGTCCGAGGGAAATCCCACACTCCTTAACCAACACCTCATTCCAGTAGGCATTGCAACGGAAAAACGTCACCACGCTCTGCACCTGTGTCAGGACATTCTCCACCACTCGTGAGCTCTTCAGTGCATCTTTGATTACCTGCTGCAGCAGGTACGCGACACAGCTGACCCTTGTGCCAAACTGGATGTCCGTGAAATCCTCTGGAGAGGCGGGGACATCGCCAAGGAAGGCCAGAAGCTCTGTCTCATCGGGGTCGTTCTTTGTGAAGGAACACATGACCTTGTAGTCACAGAAGATGTCATTGGAGGTGACAGTGGCCTTGGCCTCATTGGCAATGATGTAGCCAATGTTGTGTGGAAACAAACCATAGCTCAGCAGCACAGCCTCAAGCTCACGGGCCACAGCCGACATAACACTCTTGCAGTTCAGGTGACGGAACGCGACGGTCGGCCGATGGACGGTCCAGTTGACGTCAACAAAATGTAGCTGTACAGCGATGATGGAGTCGGAGTATTGGCTGGCCCAAAGGTCCAGAGTGACGTGAATGACGGCATCCCCACCACTCTCAGTGATGGAGCACTTGAGCTCACGAATGAGGTGTGGCTTAACGGACTTCTCCACCTCATCATACAGCTTCAAACCCACAGTACGCTGCGACAGCCTTGGGTACCGGGAATCCACCACTGACATGAAGCTCCGAAAACCAGATCCTTCCACAAAGCTTAGAGGTAGCATGTCTTCCGCAATCATGCGCAAAATCGCCTCTGTGATTTCCTTCTGGCGCACATGCTGGGAAGGGAGAGCACCAGGATTGGGCATAGAGGTAAAGTTTGAGCTGGAGATGGGACCAGCAGGAGGGCTATCTGCCTCTTTGGTTACTGCACCAGATGACAGGGCTACAGCCTTCAGCTTTGTAGCCTCCTTTTTCACTTTTAACTTTTGTTCTGTTTTAACATCTTTTGTGTTCTTTACCTAAAAAATGAGGGGAAAATTTTATTAAAATAGACCATATGGTCCTGTACTGCTATAAACACAAATTAACATTTTAACTGGCCTGAAACTAAACAGTTGCATCAGATTTTGCATTAGCCACTTAAAGCGATCCCTCCAGCGAAACATGATTCTGCAGTACCAGGTTAAGAAGATTCACACACCATCACCTAGGGAAATATTAAGTAAAATGCCGATTTAAAACAAATTCAATAAAGAAGCGGCCCTTTACCAAAGGACAAATTACACTGAATTGGCTAGACTTCACGATCCTGCATTGGTGACAAAATCTGAAATAAGCTAAATAAGCTCCCCACTCTTACATGGCCACTAAACAAGCACTTCAACAAATCTGCCAGGAAATGGGCAAAAACTGCACTTAGTAGGTAAGCATAGATACCAATATGCCACCCACCAAAAAAGTTATGGCTTTTCTTGCTGCCAAAGTGCTTCCATAAAAACCCTACATCTCAGTTCCACTGAACAGAACTTTATAAAAATGAGATTACAGCACTGCTTGCTTAAAAACTCCTTTTTATAATGTGTAATTCAGTGCATCCTGAAGGCTATGGCAGGTACAAACTACTAAAACCCATAATGTTCAAGTCCTTGTGACATCCTAAAATTCAGCCTAGTCATTGCTAGAATAAGGCAACCATGTTTTCAACTTCCGTTTTATACAACTTCGTAAGCAGGGGTAACATCTAGCATGGATAAATCGGTCATTTTCTCACACGCTGTTCAAGTTAAAACTCACCCCCTCCACTGACTCCTGCTCGTCCCTCAAAGCTGGGCCTGGCGTGGGACAGAGGAAGCCCGCACTGTCCACAAACCAGCGGCTGGGACACACTTCACCGGATGAGTCTGGCTCGCTCTTTGGGGAGGCCGCACTCCCTGGCCTCCCACCTGAGGCAGACGATGGAGACGCCTTCTGAAAAGAGAGACACCCACTTACTGAAATGGAAAGAGAACCAATGGATGGAGCACTCACAAGCCTCATTCCCACAGACCAAACCTGAAGTGCAGTAGGGCTGTAGGTATCGATTACTTTAATAGAGTATTCTACCGATACTTCGTACGATTAGTCAAGCAATCGGATAAAAAGTATTTTGCTTTGTTAAAGAACATAATACATAGACTGGATGTCTTTGCTGAAATTCCAAAGAATTGCCGTTGTGCTACTGTAGTGCGGTTTTACAATACACATTCTACATTTTTTTTTTGTTCCACCTTGAAGTTATCCCAAACTGATTTCTCTGGTTAGTCTCCTCTCTTTTCCTCACTTGGTATTTCCTTTTTCTCCATTTTATAGTCCATACCTTTATGCAATCAAACATAGCTTGTCTTGTTTTCACAACATAGTGCATTGTGCAATCGGTAATAACTTTCTACCACAGAGAGGACACTGGGATATGCACTCTGTTGTGAGGGAGAGTTGGTAAAGACCCACGTAAAGCAGCTGCTCCCCAAATTGTGCCTGCATGAATCATTTTATAACAGTGATATTGCTTGCTTGCGATTTGTTTGTTTAACTAGAAATAATTATTTGGCTTTCCCAACACAAATAGTTCACAACTGGGAGGCTTGCACTGAATTATCCTGGCTTTTATCCTTCTCCTCGTCCTCTGCTGACAACTATTCATAATTTAACTCAAATGTTATTTTTGAAAACTGTCCATCTTGTCAGCATAGTTCATAAAAATGTAGCGTTGAGCTAGCAACCGACAGTGTAATTAACGATTATAAAACATTTCTTCAGATGCCATTTATTAGTTGCCAGTAATAAGTGACAAGATTATGATTTGTTTCTTTATTACAGTTAGTGTAATTAACAATTATTAGAATTCTTGTGAAGCGAAGTGATAATTGTTAAGTGTCCCAGTGCTGTTATACTGTATAGCAGCACTCTTGGAATGTCTCTTGCCTAATCAAACCAAAACAAATTCTTTGCATGGAACTAACTGTTGTATAATGTTCTGTGCAAAACACAGGGAACTGTTGGTATATCAATTAAACGAAGCTTCGATTTTACAATGACAATTTGTTCTAATCCAACTACTCAAGTTTCTCAAAGAATTGTTTCAGCCCTACTTTGCATAGTAGTTCATGGCAAACTGGCAGATGACTGTTTCTCAAAGACCAACAGAAAGCTGTTCCTACACCACTAGTAAACACCACTCACTGCTTCCACCAAAACAATCTTGCATAAAAAATTTTTAGCTCCTTTTGCCATACGCAACAGAACAAAATATTTTTTCCTGAACACTGCTAAAAAGGCTAGCAAATTTAATAGAGGCATACCCCAAGCTATACAATAAGTGGGAAAATGGCTTTAAACCTTAATAAATGTTATGAACCATTAGGATAAGTACATATTGCAACCACAGAAGTCATACAGTGACTAATACATTCAGTTTTCAACAATAAAATCTGTAATTACAAAAGTGACCACCACTGGTAGCACCAATTATTGTAGAGCCAGATGACTGGATCATTTGATTTCAGCCTCTAGAACACTGACTCTTACAAGATTTATAGGTTTGCAGGTTCTGTTTCCACAACGATACAACTACAGATTTTGGCTGGCAAAACACAATTTCCCTCACCTGCCCTTGAGCTTCTGGTTCTGCATCAAGGACAACATCGCAGTGGAACTCCATCTGCAAATGACAACACAAGGCAGCCCTCTTCACAACCAAAGTATATGGCTAATTAAAAACATTTACAATAACTGATAAGACACAATGATGAGTATTGAGTAATTTTACACAAGATACCGTGTATGACATTAATATACATTAACAAATTTGTACACTGAATTGAAATTGTTATAGTACCAGCATAATAAATGTCATTTAAAACAATTCCATACAATGTTAATATTAGAAATCTGTTGTGTATCTTTTATTTCACTATACAGGGGAATGTGGTTTATGAGTGCTTTGCGAGACTAGCAAAAATTAAAAAAAAATAATTAAAAAAAAAATTACTTTGTTAACGAGCAATAAACTTGCAAGACGAGCATCACGCAGTAAGATCATGCGGGAAATCTCACAACTGAGCTGATGGTTCTTCTCTAGCTGCATAATGTGAGAGCACGGGTAAACTTCCCGCATACTCGTCCTCAGTCGGTCGTATATGTCTCGTACTCTTGAGATTCAAGTTCCAGATGTTGTCATGGAAGAAGATTCTCCCTCCAAGCAATAACCCTCCTCCTCCCTCTCATCTCCCTCACAACTCTTTTCAAAGGTAAAGTATAGGTTGGTGTGTTTTATTTTTACTAAATAGTGTGTATTAATCATTGTTATTTGTTTCACATATTAGGTACAATAATTTGTACATAACATACCATGATTTTTGTATGAATATTTTTGGGTGTGTGGAACAGATCATCTGACTTTACATTATTTTCAAATGGGAAAATTCGCTTTGCTATATGAGTTTATTGGAGTACAAGCACTTTTCCGGAATGAATTATGCTCGCAATCCAAGGTTTCACTGTATTTCTACTCTGCAATCACTTACAAGTACGGTTGTATAAAATAGCTGGCAAGCAGATCAAACCCTTCAATACTGTACAGTAATACATAAGTATACCCATTAACTGTTTTCAGATGAGTTTAAATGGTGTGATGTAGTGTACATTGCTGCAATAACTAAAATCACTTTGCTGCCACCAGTATAACTGATCACAAGTCACCAATTATGTGTATTTACCACTTTGATCAAAGTGAAGGCATCTTTCACACTCAAGCTCAAATTTAAGACATGGTTTTAATTACCGTCATAAAACAAATAAACCACAACGAGGTGCGCTGTTCCAAGAAAAATAATCGACAACCTCATGCAATTATTTTTATTTTCTTGCATGCCTTGAACCAGTTTATCCCACTTTTAAAATGCCTAACAAGCAAAAATAAATAAATAAATTCATGATAAACTTTCAGTTTTAATTGACAATTAATAATGTGCTCTGGGATCTGGTCAGGCTACTGACTAGCAGCAGCAGATGAAATGTTGGAAGAAATAAGCACACAATCCCATACAGTAATACAAAATTATTAAACTGCTAGAACTGACGATGTCGATGAGTTACATGCTTGATGCAGTTATTGGGAACAAAGGATACGCTACCAAATATTAAATAAAACATGAAATTGTGCACTTTCATGTAACATTCACCTTTTCATCTTAAATCCAGATGTCTTGAGCATACAGCAAATACAAATGAATTGGCACTGCAGTTCCAATAATTTCGTAGGGCACCGGACATGTGCAGTTCCACAAAAAGTAATGCACATCATCATCTCTGGACAAATAAGAATCTAGCATTTTCCAAAGCTGTGGCATAAGCGAAATTAAACCACCCTTGACGTAGCCAATAATCAAGCTAAGTCTTCATTAACTCCAATCCAAATTTCACATACGGACACAATGACTTGCAAGTAACATTTCAATCTCACTTCAAGTCATATAAAAATGCTGATAGTGGACTCATTGGCATTCATGTTTTATACTATTCATACTACTAAATTAGACATCAACAAATAAATTGGATTAATGTTGAAGACAGACTAGTTATGTTCAAAAGAAAAAGGCCAGACACACTCCTGTCTTGTGATCACAAAAGGGAAAAACTATAGTGAGATGACCAGAACTAACTGAGTGCCTCTGGTGACAATCACTCCCTGAAGAAGAACCTGGAGACTCTCTCTAACATTCCATATTACTGACAATTTAAACAGTTTGTGCAGAATAAACCATATCAGTTGTGTAATATTTACCTTGCCTCCTATACTACTATACTACTACTAGTGGCCTGGTGGCTCAATGGGTAGAGCATCAGGCTGGGAGGCGGAAGTATCCTGGTCCTTGGTTCTGGTTCAAATACCAGCCCATCCAGGTGTGTCCTTGAGCAAGACACTCAGCGCTAACTCCCCGGGCGCCATGTGGCTGTTCACTGCTCCCCCCAGGGGGATGGCTTAAATGCAGAGGACAAATTCCTTGTACGTGACAAACGTACTTGGCCATAAACATGATTCCCTTTCCCCTAAATGTAGCAGCCCAGTAATTTCATACAATCAAGAAAATAAAAGATTTAAGCTTGTACATGATTTTGAACTGTTTTAAATCTCTTAAGAAAAAAAAAAAAATTCCATGAACCAGTATTTTGATCAACATCTAGTGACAACCCACTTCATCTAAATTTGTGAGAGAATAGTACATAAACCAACATGAAATCACTCTATCTACATTATTCAGCCTTAAACACTAATGCTTCCCTACATAATGACATTATAAAACTGAACTTACATATGGTGCAGATACTTGAAAACTTAAGGATTATCAAAGCACATAAAACCCCAAAAAGCAGGATAGAGGGCCCACCTGTTTCACGGCATTGCAGTAGGTGGTGACTTCTGCTTGTTCCAACTGCTGAGGTAATGAAAATGGGACGTCATCTTCTTTAGCATAGCAACCCATCTCCACTTTTCGTTTAATCGTAGAATTCCAGTGGTTCTTCACCGCATTATCGGTCCTGTCCATAACAGGAGTCTCTTCAAACAGCATTCAAGCAGACAGATTTTCCTCATACACGTGACACTGGCAACATGCCTTAAGTACAGCACAACTTCAAATTTCACAAAGGATGTGAGCCTCAGCATACTCTAACTATACTCCAACATAACTCTCAGGTCACTGATTAACATTTACTGAGCAAAAACAAAATCTTACAAAAAAAAAAAAAATCATGTCAAGGGAAAAACGAGAAGCAACATGAAACAAAAAAAGGTACCTGAACTACAGTAAGGAGTATGATAATATTTAATAACTGAGAATGACAAAATTTCAGTTACAACAAAATGGATACCTATAAAGTATAAAACCAGTAAAACAATAAAAACATTAAAACCAATAAGGTATTCAAGGCAATAAATATAAACCAAGTTGTAAGATGCAGATTATCTTTGTACTTTTATGAAGACTAGTATATTTAAAACCCTTTAATTTCTGGAGATCTACATGATTTACATCAAAAGTACAGGAAAATGAGAAAAAGAGTTGTCATGTTCATGAAAAATTACACACTTCAAAACTAAATCAGTCTTAATTGAAACAATAAGAACTGAAAACGAATATACTACAAATCAGTAACAGGGCATTACCTCCCGGGCAGAAGTTTGGCAATTTCAGCCCACCTATTTCCCAGTATGCACTGAGCTTTGTAGATGATGAAGTCCTCTTCGGCAGTCCAAGAGGACTTTTTCACTTCAGGATTAAGGTGGTTATGCCACCGCTCACGGCACTGCTTTCCTAGCCTGCCCTTCAGGTGCTTGGCCACCAAGGCCCACTGCCGGGTGCCATACATCTTGACCAGCTCAATAACCTGTGGGAAGGAAAGAAGCAAGAGCAAGTAAAACATGAAAGACTCAAGCTCCTTCAATGAGCCCCTGCCTCACAACCCAAAAACAGCAGCTAAAAAAGCTTATCAAAGCCCACCTTTTCATCTTCTTCTTTAGTCCAGGGACCCTTGATTAAACCTGGGTCCAAAAACTTGAACCAGCGGTGCTGACACTGGTACTCTGTGCGTCCCTGACATGACAAGAAGGTTAAGTAAAAAAAAAAAAAAAAAAAAAAAAAGTTAATAATCACACAAGCACAACAGTGAGAAACACACAACTTTGACAGTACGGGTAGGAAAGAAATATTGATTTTATGACAAATTGTAATTACAGTTACTGGCGCTTAACGATGACAGTGGAAGGCAGCTTTATGAAAGAAATCATAACTGCTATATTCATTTACGAAAAAAACCTAAGCCCATAGTGATTATAGACTCTATTATGCAGTGCAATGTGACATCACCCTTATATTTGTTCATTTGGAACTGCATTTAGAACAAGGTAATGTAAGTCTTAATGTGGCAATACTATTTAACTGTGAATGAATGATTGTAAACTATTGTACTGGATACTCCAGATTTTGCCCAAAACTATAAACTAATCTTAAACCGCTTGTAACTTCTCTGTAGAAATCTATGATATAAACATATAAAACATTTTTTTTCCTGTGATGCAAATCATTACAAATAATGTCTGGGATCAAAACATTGATCATATACAGTATATACATTGGTTCACAGATATTGGTAGACAGACACTTGACCTTGTATGAATATAAAGACAAATAAAGGCTCCAATGTAGAAAAGGGTCTTTTATTTAAAATGAGGTACAGTAAAAAATACACCAAAATCATAATGCTTTCAAAGATACGAAGAGAACCACCTAAGGAAACTATCCCTTCAATCCCAATGGAGGGATAATTTCTACATTAACATGTTTTTCATGAAACCCCATTATATAAGAACAGCTTTATATGATCTTAAACAAAAATGCCTAGCAACTAGGCTCATTTCTCACAAATGCAACTTGTCATGTTATTCAAGTAATGAACCCGATACCTAAAATTATAAAGGGTACGTTTTTCATTTAAATTAAAATTAAGTTAACCAGCTTGATTGTATGTGGTGAAATACTGAGAAGTACAGTATTATTGGTGACTGAAAAACATTATAAGATGACTAAACAATCATTTTGGGAAATATCATTTAATGTTGAAATTATTTTTTAATGATAAAATCCTGTACAAAACTAAATTTAAATATAAAGTTTTCCAAAGAAACCTTCCCTAAATCTAAAAATCCCTAATGTCAGGCCTGTAAGGGGGAAAATCCTCCTGATTTTCAAAACCTTCAAACAAGGCATGAAATTCAATTAAGAAAAACATCTAACAACAATCTTTTCTAGTTAACTGTTTAACAAGCTAACAGACATTGTGCAATTACTACAGTACACCATTTTGAATTTGGTTTAATTTTTAAAAATTCTTTAACATGTTTGACATTAACCTACATAATGAATTGATTCTCAAAGAACTGTTCTAAGACGCTTCACCAAAATTAAACTGAATAAAAACTGAACAGATTTTAATCTTATTAGAACAGGCCTTGTGTGAACCAAAATCAGAGCTAACTGTACAATCAGGGCCTTAGTAGTAAGCTCCTTCTATCCATTATTACTGTACAAGACAACTTACTGGTAGAAAACCTGCAATGGATTTCCAGCTTTTCAATCCAAAATTCTGAACAAGTGTCCTCAGATTCTCATCCTGTTAACAAAAAACATGTAAAGCATTACAAGATATTATATGCACAAAAATTTACCTGTTCACTGACAAACATTCAAAATTTTCAGTGGAGAGAAGGGACACTAATTACTGGTATTGGCAAAAACAGCCAGTATTAAACATAAATACAGCCGAGCTGCTGCTGAAAATATAATCTGGACAGCCATTATTTTAAACATATTGAGGTCATTGGCTTTAAGTTGAAAGCCAAAAGGTAACAGCTGTGTGCAAATTGAGGTTGTTTAACTCACCTCTTCCGGTGTCCACCTAATTTTCATCTTCCCGCTGTCTCGCTGTTCAGCCACATCAGAATCTGTATCCTGATACAGAGTTTCCTCACCTTCATCACTGAAACATTGCAGCAGAATATGAATAAAATTTTCTTGCATACACAAAGAATACATTTCCATGCACCATTAGACTGACAAGCCTACTGCATATAATGACGAAACTATTCAAACAGCTACTTTTAAGTCAGAGGTTTGCACTGAATGTAAGCGCACTTAAGTATTCACCATGTGTTTCTATAGATGTATAAAGCTAACCTACTAAAACCCAACATCAGACTAGACAGCAGGAATAAGATCAGGTCCATCAAGGATGTGCCTTTACACAGGCAAGCTTTAGGCCACAGCACATCAGAACTACTGCAACACTTTATACTGCCATGGTTAACTGACATAGCCCTGAAATATTAGCGCTGTCAAAGAAAACCAATCTGAGAAAGTCTGAAATAAAGGCACGCATGACAGTATGACAAACTACTTTAAAAATCGTTTTGTAATAAACAAAGTGTGACACTTTTTGGACACACCCAAGACCATACAGAAACTAAAGTGATGCACCCACTTTACCTAGACTTTGAAATAACATTTACGTATAAACAGTCAATAACCCACAAAAGACAACGTCGGTAGCAAAGAGGTTCTGTATTTTCAATTTAAAATGTCCTACATACAGTAAATGTGTCAGAACAACAGTTGCACTAAATCGATATATATTTGACAGTAATATAACATTCTTGTATTCCAGCGACTGGTACAATAAGCGCTGTCACGTTTGATGCATAACAAGATACTACAGTCATATATACCAGCACAACCTAGAATTAAGATGTATATGTAATACATCTCGGGCTAAATACACTAAACATACATAAAACTGTTCAAAGATCTCTCAACTTTCGTAAACCAAAACAACTTTAATACTAAAAACAATTAGACCCTCATATGCGTTCAAACATTTAAATAAGCAGTTTTCGAACTTTAGATAAAAGACATTGCCAACATATTCTACCACCTGCCAAAGTGAAGTTCAACAACGTGCTATTTGTTTAGCTAAATTAAGAAGAATATTGCAGTGTATAAACCATAACAGTGCCAACAATACCGCTACAATTTGTCTATCTGCATAAATATATATATATACAGTTTTCTTAAGATGCGTAGCAAAACTCCTAAACAACGAGGCAAAATCTACATTCAGATAAACACAATCAGAACACAACCCAACTATAGCTAATAAGCTAGCTACGCTAGCAAATGACTTAAGTACACTTTAACTGTTAACGTTTCGCTAAAATTTTATTGGGGAATATAAACGCCCGAAAATTCAAATGTATCCGCCAAAAAAAAAAAAAAAGAAAAAAAAAAAAAAAAGGTAAAAGTTATCACGCTACACTTACAAACAAGTAAAAGGTCGTGTAACTGCCTAACAACAACGTCCCGTATGAGTATACTTACCCGCGCGGCCACCAGGTCATTTCTCTACTACTGTGTCCAAAAAATATCCCAGACAATCACATACTACTGCTTCGTCAAGTACAAAACTCCGTTTTGTCGAGCACAACGTCTCCTTCGGCAGTTAATTAACCGGTTAGCACGATTCTTTAAACAAAATGTTAAACCTATTTTCACATCACCGATTGGCAGCTTCAGTTTCTATCTCGCGCCCAGAGCCTCTCGCAGGTTTTCCCGGGAGTGACGCGCGCGCCCGCCCGCGCGCATGGGGACAGGAAGTTGTGTTGTACTCCGGCTAACGTTAACTACAGCGCAGCGATGCTTTCGTATTATAAAAAAGTCTAGATGGAGATTTGGTGTTTTGTATAATTTGTTAGAGCCAAAAAGAGCAAAACCTATTTTGGTCATATACGTCATACATATTGTAATGCTTCTTCCGAGTTTGTCTGACTGACTCAGGTATACGCTACAATAATTTTACACTCAATTTATGGAGGTGGACGTACATAAATGTAAATTTGATTCTTTAACGCCCTTCCGTTATATGCATTTAGGCCACATTTCCATCTTGTTGATTAATGCCTTTTGTCGCTTTACAAACCACAAAACGATACACCTAGAGTGTAACACAATTACAAATACTGCTACGCTATGTAGCTACTTCCATTTTTTTAAAGAGTCCTCGTGTCATGGTAACCCCCCATTCGATGATGCAGGATAATATTTATCTCTACCCCGTGTACCCTGACACCTAAGGGGCTCCGTAGTTTATGTTGTAGGCAGTTTGGGTTTTGTCATTGTACAATATAGTACGTTATCCTCTCCACAGATTCCACTGGCTTTCCCATGATTCATAGCGGAAGCCGGTTTGCATGTTCGTTAGTTGTAATAACAAGAGTTACCAGACGTTCGACAGGCATTGGCCGAATATGTGTAAATGTCCGCGTTTCATCAATCACTGATTTGGCCGTATTGTTGACTGTAATTACACGCTATCATCTCTATGTTTTAATGTTAAAGAGAAAATCTGAGGATCGAGTCGCTCAACTGCACGACGCGTGTTCAGTGCGTTAATTAGTATGACCCTGTTTTAATAAATTAACACGGCGGCGCACACGTGACACGTTTTGTGTTCCGTTATACGAATATATATGTAAGCCTATATACAAAGCCTTACAAAGGAGCGCACAGAACAATATATATATATAATTGTGTTCTTTGTCCTCCTTTTTGACCTTCGCTGTACTCCTTTGGATATGCAGGTATTTGGTAACCCTAGTAATAACCCAAATTACACTGTTGAATAAAAAGCGTTAACCAGCAAAAACATACATTCCTGCCTTCATATAATTGTGGTCAACACCCAAAAGGCGTTCCTCTTGCGTGGATCGATGGTGAAGTTTTGGGATATCTTCAGGCTTGTCGGCCGTGGATACCTCGGGATCATGCTGAAAGCTCGCTTGAAGTTGATCAGAGGCAGACACTGCAGCAGTTTAAGCGAAAGAAACACAGACAACTAGCTATTAATATACAGTTGTTTAATGTAACTGTAGAAATAATAAAACATGTTGTTTGTTATAGTTTAAAATCATCATTAATCTAAAATAAACGTGCCATGGTTTATTGTACGTAATGTCAGGTTTAGCTAGCCAGCAGGCAACAGTGCACACTTAATTTATTCTAAGCTATCTAGGCAATATTCTTTTTCACACCTCCACAATTTTGTATTATTAAAAATGAGACAGTACAGAGATAGTAAGTACCTTGCTCATTAACATCATCCAGTGGGGTACACTTCTGAAAATCCACTGTGACCGACCACTGTGGTGGTCGTTCGTACCCTAAATACAGCTCCGGGTTGGGGTTTAATTCCGTTGGCCTTTTATCAATGAAGTGATATGAACAAACATACACCCTTTTTGGTGGGTTTTTCAGGTTTAACTTGGCAAGCCATGCTCTTCTTTTGTCGTCATTCCTAGGCATAGAATGTAAAGCGTATGGTGCTGGACACGAGCACAATTTCCGAATCCGTTTGTGCTCATAACAGTACAATTTAAAAAACTCTTTAAGTTTGTATGAATTATTATGACACCCACGCACAGCACACGTCGATCCCGAACTCATATTAAGCTTACAATGTGTTAGACTTCTTTACTTCCTTTCTAAACACTAGAAAGCTGCTTCTTATACAGCAGCCGGAAGACGGTAACCGGCGAGAGGAAGTTTGACGCGGTAACAGCCATTGGCTAAGCAGTACGAAGCCAGCAGGAATAAGGAATAGACTTCCGGTTGCTATCTTTAGCTTAATGTGTCAAAATTAAAGTTCGATATACAACTAATGTTTCGTCATGAATTACACGAACTCATACACTTTATTATTAGTATATTATTACTGTATTACATAAACATCTATAATTTTAACCAAGAAATGTAACTATACGTATTAACACAAAGTAAACATGTTTCATTATGTCTATGGAGATTCTCAGTCGTCCAGGTGAGGTTATCTGGATGTTGAGTCATGTCAACTGGACTTCTTTCTCGTTTATGCAGAAACGTTTCCAAGTCCAGTTGACATGACTCAACTTCCACGTTTCATTATTTTATACCTTATATATTGGATATATTTTTATATGTAATGTAGCTTATATAAAAACAAAAACTATGGTCCAAAATGGAAAAAAAAAAAAATAATAATGATTTGCACAACGTCATACTTATTTCAGAAATGTAGTAAAATAAGGAACAATATTTAGGAAAACGCCACCAATTCTTCCTAACAAGCTGGAAGTCGTGAAACTAAGGAAAAGCAGCCTGATGGTTCAATGGGTAGAACTTCAGGCTGGAATACAGACATTTCCCCGTTTGAATCCCAGCCCAGACAGGTGTGTCTTCAAGCAAAACACTCAAATGCTAGATTCCCCAGGTGCTGCATGTGGCTGCCCACTGCTCTCCACAGGGGATGGGTCAATTGCACAGAAGTAATTTCCCTCTGGGATTAATAAAGTACTGTAACAGTAAATAAGGATAATTCATATTCAAAAATTCTCTTAACATTTCATAAATCCAGTAAAACAATAACAACACAAACTGCTGAAATAACTCATCAAATATTTGTTGGTGTCAGAGCACTACATATTGTACATGTTTCAAACATCTGAAATATCCATGCATCATATAAGAATAAAATATTATCCCAGCTTCAATTCTAAATATGAAAATACAGAACCTCCATGTGGCTGATACTGTCTTTTCTGGGTTATTGACTGTTTATAAGTAAATGTTATACCAAAGCCTACAATGCAAAGTGGGTCACTTTAGTTTCTGTATGGTCTTGTGTGTGTCCAAAAAAGTTTGCACACTTCATAAATTACAAAGCTACCTCAAATAAACCTCAGCAAAACATTTGCTGTCTTTTAAATATAGTGCCACCAAGGCAAAATTGCATGCATTTCACAAAGGTCAACTTTTGTTGTGCCACACTAAATTGAAGAATTGAGCCTGCTTCAGACTCACTTAAATACAGTTTAGTGACTGTGGTTGAATATAAAGTGTGAGATACCTCAGACAAGTGTCTTAAAAAAAAAGGTTTGCTAGGTTTTGAACCTAGTACCCCCAAAGTACTAGGTTCATATTAACATATTACTCACTGGTAAAATGTAAATACAAAACCACAAAAACCTGTAGTCGAAATAACATCTGGTTTTGTTAATACTACAAAATGTCAGGCATCGTCATATGTGAAAATATGCATATTACATGTATTATAAATATATGTGAACTGATTCTGTTTCCACTGTTTTACCAGTGTCTGACTAAATACTGTGAATCTAGATTAAGACGTGTCGGAATGTTAATTTAATTTTTTTCACTCCATGAATATCTTGATTAGTGTCAGATATTTCATTTTAAAGGGTGAAGAAATCCGATTTATTCCAGGTGGTGTTTAAATTCTGTAGACATGTTATTGTTCTTGACCACCTATCTGTGCAGCCATATAACCGTGAGCAGATTTTTATGTTTTATTTTTTGCTCAGGTATATGATATACTGATGACAAGATATCTGTCACCCAAAGCCATTGTAATAGTCAATTGAATCTTTAAGTGGGGTTTGAGAATTCTGGTTTTGCACTGTTCTATTGAATGTAGCCTACCAAAACATTTCATACGTTATATGTTTGGTAAATCTTTCTCTGCAGACAGTGGATTTAATTTACCACATTTCAGTTCGAAGGGTCAGGCCATCCTTTGTATTAGTGGGGAAGAGATGTAAATATAGCCTGGTTTCACTTGCTGCTTTTAATGTATATTCAAATGTATTTTCTTAATCTGTGTATGTTTCGCATAGGCACATGGTTCATAAGTGTGCTGGAAAGTTATTAATTATTTGTTGATTTAAATATTGCTTGCTTGTCAGTTGTCATTTTTGCATTTTAAATAAATACTGTGAAAAAGAATGAAGGTAGTTGTGACTGCTGACTTGTCCTGTTCCTTTTCAGTCTCTTTTGGGGGTTGTGTCATCAGCAACCTACGTTCAAGACAATATAGTGTTTGTTATTGGCGGAAGGGCTTGTCTATACTCCTTAAAAACATTGTCCTGGACCTGTGCTCAAGTTTGGAGACCCTTTTTCACTTAAGATGACATGGTAGTATATGATAGATACTTGCTTTGGGTTAAAGTTGGGCTTCTGTCATCATAGAAGCAAAACCTCCATTTATTCAGGTTTTGTCTTAACCTAGACACAGTTTAAATGAAGTAGAGACTAATTGGTATGTGATTAATCTGCAAATGCTTGCATGCGTAAAAATGTGCATTATTCAGGGTCCATTTATGCCATATAGGGTCATGGGCAGGTCTGAAACATATCCAGAAAAAATAACAAAAGGCTGGGTACAATAATTATAATAATAGTCAGTCAGTCATCTTCTATACAGCTTCCTCCTGTTAAGGGTCGCGGGGAAGCCTGGAGCACATCCTAGAAAGCATAGGGCGCGGGGCAGGGGACACCCAGGGCGGGGCAAACATTTTAATTATAAGCGCCTTTCTAAACACCCAAGAACATCGTACAAGATAAAACAATCAACAAACAAATAAGTAGGATGAGTCAATGGATAAAAAGCTGCATACAGTAAAAACAGGACAGGACAATGCAATTGCAATTATAGTGAGTAGGCAATCTTAAACAGGTAGGTTTTGAGTCTGGATTTGAAGACAGGAAGAGAGTTAATGTTTTTAATGTCTGGTGGGAGTGAGTTCCAGAGTTTGGGAGCAGAGCTGCTGAAAACTCTGCCACCGATGGTACTGAGGCAGGCAGAGGACACAGTGAGGTGGATGGAAGAAGAGGATCTGAGAGAGTGGGGTGGAATTGGCGATGTGGAGAGTGTGGTGGAGTTCGGACAGATATGAAGCGGAGAGGTTGTGGATGGCCCTGAAGGTAGACAGGAGGATTTTGAATTCCATTCTGTATTTAACCAGGAGCCAGTGGAGTTGCAGTAGGATGGGGGTGATGTGATGAAATGAGGACGTCGGCTGTCAGCGGACAATATGGAATATGATGTTCTTCAGTCTGATAATTGGAATTAAATGTAGGAACTTATAATGTTTTTTCACAGAACAGTTACATGTCTTTTAGGCAGCTGGAGTTTCCTGTTTTGTGAACATCAGAAATCAGCCCCTGCAGTGCTGCTTTAGTAGGGATGAGGTCTGTATGGTAACACAACCTGTTCAAATAAGCAGTGGTTGCTTGTGTGTAATTCAAGTTTACTTGTGAGCAGGGATGGAGTTCTCTGGTTCTGCTCTGCCACCTGGGCAGTGCTGTGCAGGACCAGCAGCTTTGTTCCAGAGAACAGGGCATTTAACTTCAAGGATCTGATGGTGTCTCCTAAAGCAACTGTGAGAGTCAAAGACTGGTTTATTGTTCTTTAGTGCTACCTAGCGGTTAGACTTTCAGTTAATTGTTTAGAAAGTCTAATATTTGCAACATGTGATTCTATACATTAATGGTATTTATTCCATGCAATGTAATCTGTATAATTTGTATGAGAATTATTAGTGCTTTATCATGGTATTTTTGAACGATTACCCAAAACTGTAAAATTAACAGTATAGTACACTATAATCTACATATAATTGGTGGGGGCTTTAAAAACAGCATAGATTTAATCACAAAATAGCATTACATTACACTAATGATTTTGGTTTAACTGATTCAATTTAAGATAAGACATGCGTTGTCTCCAAGGGATGTTTTGGAGGGGTGTTTTATATGCCTACAATTTCAAGCCTTGTGATTATGGTTTGAAGAAAAGAAAAAGAAAAATGCAGTGAGTTTTCAGTACCTTTGTTGTTTAGGCCAGAAAGTTTTTTTTTGGCAGGTTTCTTTCCATTATGTCTCTGCAGATTGGCAGTACTAGTCTGGCACTTTTTTGTGTCAAATTCACTGGGCAACATAAAAGTCATTCACCTGCTGGCATGAGAGGACATGTGGTCATTTGGTCTCCAAGCCTCCTCTATTCGCCAAACCATGGTGTGCAAGGCACAAAATCCATCAATTTAAACATTTCAGGCTTTGTCTGTGTGTGTGTGTGTGATTGCACTACTTCCTTATGCATCTATTTTTCTAGTTCCAAGGCATTGTGGTAGGTCATGTTCATGAAATGGGAAATGCAAATGCAACAGTGCTACTCCCAGGTGTAACTATTTCTATTTCACAAGTGCAAGTGGTCGCAGGTATTTTACAGAAATACATTTTTCTGTGATAAGTTTCTAGTTTTCAAGTAGAATTAGCTAACGATTTTTTATGTGTGCGTGTGTGCATGTTTTTTTTTTTTTTTTGTAAATGACAATGGAGCCATTGCTGCCCTGACCACTTATGGAATGATTTATTATGGCAGACTTAATCTTGAAGCAGCAGTAGTTAAGGTAGCTCTTACAAAGATCACAGTAAATGCTATTCATTCTTTGAAGTCTCACCACTGTGTGTTCTGATGCTTCCTTCATTAAACAATGTCGTCAACTTTATGTTTACACCTTGTCTTTTATTTAATTGCTATTGTCATGTTTTTCCATAAAGTTCCTGGAATAAGAAGCTAATGCTCAGCTTTGCCAATCAATCTGGTTTCACTACTGCCTTCAGTTTGCATCTCTAACACAAGTATCCAAAGAGATTGTCTTGAAATTCCACCAATATGGAGACCTCGTGCTGTTTTTTCAGCCAGGGAGGATTTGATTCTTGGAGATGTGCACTTTCAACAAACCACCATCATGGCGCAGCGAGAGCTGATGCAGTTCCACCTGTACTGCTGGGTTCAGTAGGTACCTCTGATTGTAGCCACACAAGGAAAGCCTTGTAGCCATCTACTGCAATAGCGTTTGGAAAACTGAGACCATTTTGTAATAGAAAACAAGTGAAGCACAGTAGTTAAAAGCCTACTAGTTTAATGTGTGTCAGTATTGTAATGTGCATTATCTGAGAGAGGGGAAAGGACATTGTAGTTTAAAACTCCATTAGTTTGTCTCAGGCAAAAGAGATACACAGTACGTTTGACGGACAGATACTTTACATAGATATGGGCAACCATTTGTATCTGTTTGCAGTCTACATCCTGTCCCCAGAATATACCTACTTACCCCTGGTGAGTTTCAAGTCCATAAGTCCATATAGATAAAATGGGGTAGAATTAAGACAGAATAGCACCTTTGTTACTGTTGTCAACACAGAGGAACTGTAACAGATACTGAATTGATGACCTTTGACATTACATCCTAACTAAATGGAATCACACCTGAGTGGTGCAATGGATACCGCCTGGTGAGAAAATGAAGCAACTTCAGTATTTTTTGAGTCATTTGTACCATTATAACATTGCTTTTTGTTGTCTTACTGACTAGCCTATAGGACATCGACTTGCATCAACCAATACACACCAGTTTAGATCAAAGGCCCGTCCACCAACAGTGAGACAGTGAACATGTTAAATAGTGACTGCGTGCTAGATCTGTTTGTCACCGAAAAATGCTTGTCAGGCATTGCTGAACTCCAGTGTACAGTTGTGGTGTTTTTTTTTTCCTGTTGATGTTGCTCAGCTAATATTCTATCATTTCTGACTTTAGTTTCATTAAAGGGGGTCTGTCAACAGCCACTGTGGACTTGATGGGAACGGAAAGCCCTCTGGTATTACAAGAACAGTTTTCTGCTATAGATTTCATGTTTATGTACACACTGTGTGGCAGTACAACAGCGCAGTTCCTCTGTTACTACACTCATTATTTTTGACCCATATATTCCAGCTTTAAAAATTTCAAATTAAAAGCTACATTTTATTTATATTATGCAGTTTCTGTAGTGTTCTAAGTCATTTTTTTTTTAGTTGAGCAGTCAGTTTATAGGTCTGAGAGCTACTAAATCTTGAGTTTATAAAATGAATTTGTTTTAACAACTGTTTTTTCTGTTGAATGTAACTAGGATACTTGTTAACCATGTCTGACTGCCAATGCAAAGTGTGTGTCCTGTTTTCAGAAGGCACACATCATTGCTGGATGTCCTCCAGGAAAACACATTTGTGTGCTGAGGTATCAAAATTTGAATGTTAAATATGTAAAAATTCCCTTTAGTACATTCCCATTATTGTTGTAAGTTTTATGTCATATTTAGTTGCTGTAACAATTTTCATTCAGTTCTTTCTTTTTTGTTGAAGTAATGTCACATCCTGTATAAAAGGCATATTCACTAGAGAGTTCCTGCTAAACAACTATTCCTACATTATTTCCAAAGTAGGTTCCCGACAGCACCTTACTCCATTGATCATGGACATGGACAATTATTTTTTTAATATGCAAGATCAATTCGTTTTATAACAAATGGACTTTGAGAAGGTGAATTCTTAGACTGAACTAAAGAGAAAGCTGTCCTTTGTGTACTAAATGTATTAGCAAATTTTTTAATTTGGAAAGCTCAACACATGGCAGCACGGTGGTGTGGTGGTTAGCACTGTTGCTGCGCACCTCCAGGCCTGGGGTTCAATTCCCACCTTGGGTTTGTGTGTGTGGAGTTTGCATGTTCTCCCTGTGCTTGGTGGATTTTCTCCGGGTGTTCCGGTTTCCTCCCACAGTCCAAAGACATGCGAGTTAGGTTGTTTGGTGTGTCCAAATTGCCTGTGGTGGGTTGGCACCCTGCCCTGGGTGTCCCCTGCCCTATGTGCTCTGGGATGGGTTCCAGGTTTTCCCCGTGACCCTCACCAGGAATGAACGGTTAAGATACTGGATGGATGGAAAATCAACATAAGTTTTAGTTGTACTTTCTTCACAATGAGTTTCAAAATATATTTTGTGGACTATCATTGCCCCCTGCTGGCGTACTATGGCACACCTTGGATTCCCACCCTGAACTGTGAGGAATTTTCTTAGACCCCTGTCTCTCATTTAAATAACTAAAATAACATCCATCCATCCATCCATTATCTTAACCGCTTATTCCTGATGAGGGTCGCGGGGAAGCCTGGAGCCCATCCCAGAGCACATGGGGCGCAGGGCAGGGGACACCCAGGGTGGGGCGCCAACCCACCACAGACTAAAATAACATTTTACACTTTAAAACACTATGGTGCTTTAAGAAAGATTTTTGACAGAATGGCTAGTTCAGATTTTATTGAATTGTAGCATCTTGACAGAAAAGTAATATTAACTCAGCGCTCATTTGCATTTCAGATGGAGTGACGGCAAGTTTGTTGAATACGTAACAGCAGCGTTTGTGATATTTGAGTTGAACGGGATATACAATTATCACTACCTACAATCAGCCGAGGATGTCTCAAAATTAGACTTCCATGTTGGCCATCCAGCCAAAGCCTAACCCACACAATATATTGTAGTTCCTTTCATAAATCATATGTTACTGCAGGAAAAAAAAGTTAGATAAAGTTAGTGCTTGATTTGGTGAGTCACACATACTGTGGAATGAATGTTGCCTCTAGAAATTAAATAGCATGGTTGACATCTTATCACAATTACCCAGAGCTTCTGTTTACCTCAGAATTACAGAAGCTGTAAGGGTTCTGGTGGGACAAATCTTTCATACCCACAGGCGCAGTACGAGGTTCTGAGTGCAGAATTGGGTTTCCAAGCTACAATGGAATCTTTATTTTTAAGGCCGTTGTCAAGGATCCCAGTTACAGTTACCTAGTCAGAGATGTTGTATAATTTACCATGCTACATATTTAGGTTCAGCACAGTATATAGTCACTGATATATAGTCAACTGTCAATGATGACATTACAGTGCTGATCATGTGTGAGTAAACCTTAACTAATAGCATTAAGGTATAACATAGGTTTTCAAAGGAAGTGAATACTATTTGAATTCGAATCTTATATAAACAAAATCTGAAACCTACATAGAGACCAAAACAATTAGTGGAACCTAATCTAATCTTGCAGCATGGTGGCATGGCTGTTAGTGCCATCACCTTGCACCTCCAGGGCTAGGGTTCAATTCCCCTTTGTGTGTGTGTGGAGTTTGCATGTTCTGTCTGTACTTGGTAGATGTTCTCTGGTTTCCTCCCACAATCCAAAGACATGCAGGTTAGGCTGATTGGTGTCTCCAAATTGCCTGTAGTGTGTGTGCCCTGTGGTGGGTTGGCACCCTGCCCTTGGTGTCTCCTGCCCCATGGCCTGTGTCTCTTGGGATGGACTCCAGGCTTCCTGTGAATTGGACAAGCAGTATAGAGGATGGATAATTATCAAAGTTGTGCTGTCTCTGAGAGACTAGATTATAATTGAGGCATCAGTCAAGACAGTTACTGGTTGTAAATTATTCTGGAATACAAAACCTAACTTGCTCTTTTTGTTTGCTTATTGGCACATCAGAACTCGGTTGCACTTGTGCTGTTTGCTAGTGAGAGACACATAGTAGAGATCCCCAAAATGAAGTTGGCAAAATAGATGGTTTTTAGCATCTTATGTCGTGTGTAGATGTTTCTGAAGTTGACTGTACAATATTGGATGCCTAGTCTGGAGATAGAGTGGCATGCCCTTGTCAGTGCTTTTTGCCATGACAAAAGGCCTAAGGACAGGTAAAACATAACATGTCAGTTACACAAAAACATGACTGATGTTGTAGTTTTCTGTGTTTACTGGTTTTGCCATAGTTTTTTGGGTGCACTGGATGTGGATCCACAACAGCTCACGAGATAAAATTACATGTCTCTGAGTCACATATCAAATGCATTAATGCACGTCGTTCTGCAGGCTACGAATGGCAGTTTGCGCGGTTCGTTCAGCTACTGCGAGCTCATTATGAGTCTACATGCATGCCGCATTTCCCCCTCAGTCACTCGGTTCTGGGACATCCCTGGCCATTCTACTTGACAGCTTCTCTGGGGCCTTGCTGATGGGCTTTGTGATCAACCAGCAGATGTGACCTAAGCCTGCCAGCCTCTGTGCTGAAACATTAGGAGTAAAAAATGAACATGGTTGATCCGCCCCAGGATTTCCTGTTTACACGTCCACTTTCTAATGTTCTTATTGTTCAGTATTATATCTGCTTTTCATTCTGAATGCCTTTGTTTCATTAGGACTGTTCTTATTGGTTTTCTGTACAAGTGGTTATGAACAATAGGACACATGCATTACATAAACTGACTAACTGTTTTGTCAGTGAAGGTAAATGTTTGATTGCTGAGCATAAGTACTTAATCAAAATGAATGATAACTTTCTAATGTGCATGTGAGCTGAGGTAAAAGACTCATTGCTTAATACTCCAGAAACTGGTATTTAAAAAAAAAAAGCAGCATGAGTGAAAATTCAATATCTACTTTCACAAACATGCAGGCTGAGTGTAGGGCAATACATTTCATTGGTTAAAATTATGGATGTAGTAGCAGCCAACCTTCAGGTGTTTATAACCTGACACATTGTAGCTACAGGCAACATTTTCAATGCAGGCACAGCGCAAAATCTCGTCTGTATTACTCAGTATTACACCTATGATTATACATGTATTCCATATAGGTATGAGACGTCTTTCCCTTAGCCTTATATTCTTTTTATGGACAGCAAAATTTTCTAAGTGGATAAATTCAGCAGATACTGTATGTTGTTCGTATTTTTTGGTAACCAGCATGTGAATGTATTTAAAATGTTACATTAAATCAGAATTTCTATGTTTTCAAATTTGCTATGTCATCTGAGTCAGATTAATGAATATGTGACTGTAGAAAGATCCAGTTCAGAAAGAGATGTTCTGTCATTATGAAATAGAAGTTTGTGTTATGACTTCAATACAGATCATTATGAGAATAAGTGAAAAACATCTCCAACACAACTGTTTTAAAATATAATATTCTGTTGCAGACCTTAAAGCATATATGTACACATAAAAACAACTGTCATTCCCAACAATCTGTCTGCCAAGTTCTGTTTCTTTTGAATAAAGCTTTATGAAACACTAAAGTAAAACAGTGGAAACTCTGAAAAATGGCTACATGGTGTCTAAAGGTTTACTCCCTTTGTAAATATTTATAGAGCACATTACATTAATTCAACAAGATTTTAAAATACATCAAATAGTTGTACATTTAGAAGGAAACTAAAATCTTATACATGATTATCAATTTAACAAACAAAGTCATCGAGGTATTGAATAAATGTCACAATGAAAATGTGTACATACATACAATGGGATGTTTCAGAGATTTGGGATGGGATGTTTCAGAGACATTTCAGAGATTAGAATGTCCCTGTAAAAAGTCTGGGGTCTTTAGTTTACATCCCTACTGGAGTTATGAGTACAGTACTTCAAAACACTGAATTCAAGATATGTTTTCTCTCAGGAATAAGCTATAAAACTAGTCTGCACTGTAATAAAAAAAAATGTGAAAATCCTTCAAAAAACCAAGACAAGAAAGTACTGCACATGGTGTCAGTCCCTTTGGGTTCTGGAACTTCCAGACTCTGGTTTTCAGGCAGATCACATTCATGAGTGAGTGACTGAGACTCTGTAGCAATGGGCTCAGCAGAGGAACTGTAGAGATCTCCGGCAGCTTCATAAGAAATCCTCATCACTAGGAACGTAGGAGAAACCCTTGAAAGCATTGGAGCTGCTAGAGCCGAGGCATGAGGCGGGATCAGGGGTGCGGCCCACAGACCCGGGCACGATCTCTCCCGTGAACTCAGGGTCAATGTGCTGCAAGTCCGCTGGGCCTTTCTAGAGCAGCCACAGAGAGGTAGCATTAAGGAAGAGGAAGAACTCACCAGATCACACAAGTTTGAATGACCTCTTAGCATGCGTGCTCACTCACCACTTTTGGGTTATAAGGAGGTGTGATTCTCTTGTGATATAAGTCATCCCAGTTTATGTGAGAGAAGAACACGTGGTTTTTGACCTCCAGCTAAAAAGTAGAAACACATTTATATCATTAATGTTTCTGTCATTACTATGAGACATAAAAAATACAAATTTGAGTGTACACACACACACACACACACATATATATATATATATATACACACACACTCACCAGCCACTTTTTTAGCTACACCTGTTCAACTGCTTGTTAATGCAAATATCTAATCAGCCAATCACATGACAGCAACTCAATGCATTTAGGCACGTAGACATGGTCAAGATGACCCGCTGATGTTCAAACCAAACATTACAATGGGGACGAAAGGTGATTTAAGTGACAAACATGCCACATTCAAAGTCAATGTCAGACAGGCAGGTCTGAGTATTTCTGAAACTGCTAATCTACAGGGGTTTGACACACGGCCGTCTGTAGGGTTTACAGAGGATGGTCTGAAAAAGGGAAAATATCCTAACTCTTTTACAGCTACCTCATTTTCAGTAACATATGACAATTAATTTACATGTGCTCATGTTTACTGTTGGTAAATTGATAATTCTTGCCATTCATGTTTCAATTGCTGATTAGGTATCTAAGCAGGAAAGTGAAATTAGCTGTGACTCGCCTGCAATCCACTACTCATACCCACTACTCAAACGCACGTCTTCAACTGACAAAAATGATGCACTAAAATACATTTTGGTCCCACAGACAGAATGCGGGCTTGGTAACCCTGGTGGAGTGTGGACACAGATGTATGCCAGAGCTCGCTCTGGAAACGTGCGTCCGCAATCGCTCACAAAGTCAGCGATGGCGCCCAGACGCCGGTGTGGCTCCTTCTGCAGCAGTCCCCTCAGCACGTCGCATGCCGCCGTGCTCTTCCCACCGGGCAGGTGCAGGGGCATGTGCAGGATCCCATCGTACATCTCCGCCACGTCGCGGCTGTAAAAGGGAGGCTAGGGAGCGGGGTGCGCCAGAGCCATGGGTCATGTGCATTCAATTCGGAAGAGATGTTACACATGCAGGGGAGCTCTTGTCTTACCAGGCCAAAGAGCATTTCATAAAGCACGGCTCCCAGACACCACCAGTCCACCGTGCGGTCGTACGGCTGCTTTCTCAGCACCTCGGGGGCTAAGTACTACAGTGGGGAAGGGGGAGAAGGTCAGCAAGAATGTGGACATGTGTGGAGTGAAGACGACTTGACTGTGCAACGCTGACCTCTGGTGTTCCGCAGAACGTGGAAGTGGTGAACTCCGGTTCCATTCCTTCTTTGCAAAGGCCGAAGTCTGTCAGCACAACGTGCCCCTGTGTGACCACAGAAGACAAACTTCAAGCTGGCAGCCATGTGTGATGCACAAATAGCAGACAAGTGAGTGTGCAATGGACTTTCTAATGGAAATACACAATGTTAAAAGTTGGATTTTACCATAATGTTGGCTGCATAGGAACGTACCTCTGAGTCTAGTAGGATATTCTCTGGCTTCAGGTCTCTGGGTAGGAAATCAAAGGCGTCATGGTGAAAAACAAACAACAGCAGGGAGAGTGGGCGCACACAGCTACTGCAATGAAGATATTACCAACCTGTAAATGATGTTGAGGGAGTGCAGGTAGCCAATGGCGCTGGCCACTTCAGCAGTGTAGAAGCGAGCCCGGGGCTCTTGGAAGCATCGCTCCCTCTGAAGGTGGAAGAACAGCTGCACAAGAGAGATGGACAGTGAAGGCCTGACATCAGTCACCTCTCCTCAACAGCACCTCACCACTTTGTACCTCATGCAACGCAACACCCACTGAAGTGGATGCCCGCCTCAGTTTTCCCCTTCCATAGGCATTACCTCTCCCCCGTTGACATAGTCCAAGACAAAGTAGAGCTTCTCCGAAGTCTGAAAGGAGTAGTGGAGCCGCACCAGGAAAGGATGCTTCAGGCTCTTCAGCAGCACATTTCTTTCGGCCATTATGTTCTTTTGCTGAAGAACACAAATTGGCGATTATAAGGCCTGGACAAAGGAATGGCAGGGAGCTATCGCCATCATTGCTGTGTCACAGAGAACAAGAGACAGTACTGTGCCACTGTTCGGTGACAAAGTAACGCAGCACAATTGCATTGTTCTTCACTCGGTGGCTCTACATTCTCATTCCAATTTCAGCAACATGAAAATCAGTGACCTAGAAGCTTCTGTTCTAGCATGAAAAAAAAGTTTTTAAAATGTTATGCTTGCAGCATCCCACCCGTTAATCCATTGAACTACCATAATTAACAAGTGTAACAAATTGGTTAAAGGACACAGACGTATAGGCATGTCCTTTAACCTTCTACTTAGGTGCTAACCAACCTCTTTTTTCTTCAGTATGACTTTCTTTTGCAGGACTTTTACAGCATAAAACTTGTTGTCTGATTTCAGCTTTGCCAGCAATACCTGGAGCAGAAGAAAAAGTTGCCTCGTGAAATGTGACTAGTTTGTTCTGTAAACCCAAACACCCTCAGGCTTGTAATTAATTCCAATATATGACATAACCAACATTTAGTATAAAATCCTCCTAAAAAGTGTGTAACAAACTCTTAATATTTTCACTTATTCTCTGTCCTTTACGATGTCAGATAGGATATGAAAGACATAGACCATCGCAAGATAAATTTTATTTATTACAAAATAATGCTATCGATCTAGAATAAATGGATCACTTGATAAAACATTTTCCAAAGTCTACATAAATGTAGTGTAATTACTGTAGTGTAGGAGAAACAATACATTTACCAAATATGAGCAGTTCTAATAAGTGACATTTCAACACTATGGTATGAGCCTCCACCCTAAAAATGGCCATGTCTGACAAACAGCATCAGTCAAAAGTCTACACATGCATTCTGGAGACTGACTTTATCTAATAACTCATAACATTTTATGAATTACATACATACTTGTGATAAAACTATATATATTTAAAACACAGAAAATAAAAAAACTTGATTTCAAGCAGATATACTCTAAACTGTCCAGCTCTATACTTGTATCTGAATGTGTTCTCATACATTTCACTTTTTAGCAGTCAAAGCAATATGTATTTATATTGCCAAATACACTTTTATTCCATGGCGTATATTTGCATACCTTCCCAAATGTTCCTTTTCCAATCACTGATAGGAAATCAAAGTCCGTAGGCTTGGCACTATATAAAAAATGACAGTCAAAAAGTCAAGCTTTTAAAAGTTGGGCATGTCATGAAAGACTTTTCCCTGTATCAGTTCTGCATATCCACTTTTCATAGTCACCCAGACACACTGGGATTGTTTCTTTTTGAGATGATTTGTTTCCTTAAAGTAACATATAAAAACAGTTATAGAGTTATATGTTTACAGAAGCTATTTAGCATGAATACTGTGAAATTTGCAGTGGCAGTTCCATCAAGGAAGACCTTCATGCTAACAAGGGAAAACAC
>JABJVR010000087.1:12569405-12581775 GCA_025773905.1 Chitala chitala | reverse complement strand
CTATTTAGCATGAATACTGTGAAATTTGCAGTGGCAGTTCCATCAAGGAAGACCTTCATGCTAACAAGGGAAAACACATTGAACATTGACATTGAACCCAGAACAAGATGCAAAACCTCATTTAGTTTAGTAAACATACACTTGTAAGAAAGCATATATTATGTTGATAGTTTTATCCAGAAGGACAGAGTATATAAAAACTAAATAAAACTATACACTTTCTGCTTCAACAGAAAAGCATGCAGATACACCATACTGTAAAACTGCATTGCTGACTTTTTAAGATGATTGGTTATTGATTAACACAGGTCAAATTGAGACTGTCTAAATTAAACACAGTAACCTGGGTTTAAACAAAGTCTATATAAAGCACTTCACTATATGTCATGTATAAAAAGTTAGATTTGTAAATCCAGTCATAGGTTCAATCTTGACAGTAGAGTCTGGGTTTCGATAGGACATAAAAGAGTACTTACTGGGGATTGGCTGAAGGACCCAGATTGACATCAGTAGAGGAGGGTGAGTGGGGCTGATGGACAAATGTACATTCAACAGGGTCAACAGGGAGACTGACACGTGTTGTCTTGTTTGATCACCACAGCAGCCTATCTGACCTCTCTGACAATGCCCTGCTAATGCCATTTTGGCAGGTCTACCAATATTCATTTCGCTTGTTGTTCTATCTGTCACAGTTCATGTTTCAAGTATACAGTGTGGCATTTAGCCTTCATGCAACCCCCATTGCAGGCTTAATGTGAGACATACCCGCTTTCTAGAATCCAGTCTACACTTCACCCCATTGTACTCAGTACTGATGTGGCCACCAGAGGACGTTTTTAGGTTGATGCATTTCAGATATTTTAATGCCATGCAATGTTTAGATTTGTCCTCAGTATAAACAAAGAAAACCTATTTAGTATTAACAGTATGTCTCCAAAATATATTTCTGATTTTAAAAGTAAATGAATAACATCTTGTCCAGTCTTAGGCTTTAAACCAAGAGGAAAAAACTTACTTCATTACAATGAGCCATGTTACTGGTCCATTACACATCCAAGATGGAAGCACCCTTTGGTGGGGAAAAAAAAAACTCTGCAGTATTACTGTAATGAACAGAAGGGCGATGGCAAAAAAACATAGACAGATCTTGCATAGGTACCGACGATGTGAATCTGCAAGTTCTGCTTTATGACACAGAGAAGATAAACACACACAGAGACACACAACATTATCTGTACTGTGCTTCTAATCTAACAATCAAGAGTACACACAGTACAATGTGTTCCATAGTTCTCACAAGATGTATAGGCAAAAATGACAACAACTGGAAACATTATAAATAGGCAGGTAATTAAATAATAAAACTGATGTAATTATATCATCTGTATCACATTACAGATCTTTATGGCATCTCTATATTACCCAGACTATGTGCCTCTTTTATACTCCTGTCTGTCTGTCTGTTGCATACATCACGTAACATATAGCCACTGAAAGTAAGAGAAAAGGTTATTTTAACACAGGACCAATTCATTATACTGTACCATTTTGACTGTAAAATCCCTTAAACAATGTAACTGTATTGTTGTCTACAGTTTTTACCACTTCACCTGTGACAAATTAAAGCTTTTAAAATCTCAATCTAACATGAAGTTTACGGAGGTTTAATTACCTGCATGTTCAGTACATCTTCCTTTTACGTTTTAAAAATGCTAGACAAGCTCATCTGTTTTGTTTTCATGCAACCTGTGAGTTCAACCAGTGAGTTCAACCAAAGTGCTACAGAATCCAGAACTAGAAACCCTCTTTACCGTGGTTTAACGTTACTTGGAATCAGACCCAATTTCTAAACTTAATTCTGCAAACTTTGTATCAGCACCACAATATTACCAGTTGGGCACCATTATGTTGTCAGTCATCATCTATACCACTTCACCCTGTTAAGGGTCACAGGAAACCTGGAGCCCATCCCAGGACACAGGACACGAGCACCAACTCACTGCAGGGCACGCATGCACACACACACACACACACACACACACACACTACAGGCAGTAGTATGTGGAAACAATGTGGAAACACCAATCAACCTGAACCACATGTCTTTGGACTGTGGGAGGAAACCAGAGAACCTGGACAAAACCCGCCAAGCACAGGGAGAACATGCAAATTCCATGCACACAGATACAAGGCGGGAATCGAACCCCAGGCCTGGAGGTGTGAGGCAACAGTGCCAAACATCACGCCACCGTACCACCATCCATTACTTTGCATTTTTTTTTAGCTCACCAGCGCACCAGATATAAGAAATAACCCACTGAGACACAGACTCAAGCCTTTAGCACTGGGAACCAATCAGCGTCTTATCTCAACCCCTGGGGGTGACGTCACCATCACTGCACTGCAGCCGACCCGTCGCCACCTGCGGCAGTCGCTACAATATATATAAAACCATTTTAAACTTTAAAATTTTTATTTTTAAACTCTTTTATTTTAAATTTGTGTAGACTTTTATGTCACAAACCCCAATGAATGAAAAGAAGCACGTATTTGATGGTGTATCGTTGTACAAGTCAAAACTTGACATCTTCTAATCTGCTGTTTTAATTTTTCAGTTTTTCAGTTTTTTGTAAGATCATGTGATTCAATGTAAAATTAACACAGCAGTTGCCATAATTCTTCAAACATTTGCATGTTGCTATGGAGGCAAGACTCCCATTTACATTTATTTAAATCATTACATCATTGCTAGGTTGTAATGTGTGTGATTGCTCATTTTCACCAGGAAACCTGTCTTTCTTTCGCCCACTCCACTGCACTGGTACTGGACATCCAAATTTAAAGTGCCTCCTCAGATACCCTTACAAGAATTATATTATCAGCATTGGTAACTTTCAGAAAACATCTGAGAAAGTGCTTTTGCAACAATGTTGCACAAACCCAGCACAGGGCAGTGCTAGTTACAGGAGGAGTTAAAGAGATGTCTTATCTTTTATTATTATTACTATTATGTTTGTGCAGAGTAGAGGGTAATTTGCTGAATAACACCTTTCACTTTGCTCAGATGAAGAGCTGACCTTGTGAACACGAAGGCAACAGTCACGCAGTTAACACTGAGAGTCAGTGTTCTGAAACCTGTTTTGCCAGCAGGCCACTTGTTTACAGAGGGACTGAGCCAAAGGCACGATCACATCTTCGGTACTTTTTTATAACCATGAGTACTAAACCAAACTATATACATATTATATATAATAGTGTTTGCAACAGAATCTGACCACAATTTTTAGTTTACATTGAAGAATTAAAAAACCAGTCCTGGAACACGTAATGAACCTGATAAGGCAGTAAGTACAAATTTTAATTAATAAACTAATGTTTTATTTAGCAAAGAACTGATAAACACTAGTAAATTGAAATACATAAGTAAATGATTTATTTAAATTTACAACTTTATAAAACATTTAAAATTCTGACGGGTAGTCTTAGAACTGAAAGTGCAGAAAATGTTAGTACGTAAAAAAGTACATTTCACATACTTAAAATGACCAGCACATTTACGGCTAACTTCAATACGAGCACATTGAAAACGCATGAATTACAGTCGTGGCCGTTTTACCTGTTGCGGATATCAGACGTCCAAGAGCGTACGCAGGGGACCGTCCGCCGTAATGAAGTGATCCTACAGCCTTCCGATAACTGGACATAATAGTATGCTGGCGTTCTGCATCATTAACACTCAAGGTCATGTGCTGCAGAAAACGGCAGGTTCCGCTTAGAGCCTAATCAATCATTACCCTGGGAGCGGACAAGGTATGTATTATCAAACCACAAAACCCT
The DNA here is from genome assembly GCA_025773905.1 of Chitala chitala. Taxonomy (NCBI): domain Eukaryota; kingdom Metazoa; phylum Chordata; class Actinopteri; order Osteoglossiformes; family Notopteridae; genus Chitala; species Chitala chitala. Next base: position 12,577,938 of record JABJVR010000087.1, on the reverse strand, counting down.
TCCATCCACTTCTCATTTTCTGTTAAATTTACAACAGACCATAATTCGTCCCGTCACAAATGTTAATGTCTTATATAAACTGAGGGCTTTGCAAAATAATAATAATAAACTTTAATTTTGTAAATCCTCCAATCTAGTTACGTATGTGACGAATGAGTGAAAAAAAGCTTACACTAAATAACAAATGAATTGAGCGTTATTTTTCTAAATTATTTCAGCTGATTAAATAATTCATATTTAAGTATAGCCTACGTTTTGTATGCTATAAAAGAAGGTTCGAAATGAAACGCGGAGAAATTTGCCTGTCTAAGAAGTCCTGCAACTGCAAAAATGCGAAACAAAACAATTAGACCCGCTCTAATCTCCTGCGCGACACATGTTCTTTCACTTTATCGAGTCGTGACACCCCCGCTAAACTGCCGCAAGCCTTAATGACATCTGAATCCGACGTGTCAGCTGTTTATCCTCCCACCCAATATTATGGCAACATTTTTTGAGTTACTTCCGTTTGCGTACAGTAGCTCGGGACGATCAGGACCATTTCACAAGCGTTTTTGAGGAAAAAAAATTTAATAACATATAAATATATTAAAACGACTTGTAAATACTTTTTTAAAAGTCTAATGAAAGGAAATAGATGTTATTTAGGGTTGTAATTTATAGGAGTGGGAAATTAACCATATCCTGGCTCTGTTCCTAATTCTAATCTTAAAAGCAAAGGAAATCAGACTTTGACACTGTTTCACATGGGTCCTGTGAGACTTGTTAGGTAGGCATTCGTTTTTATTCATTCTGATATGCTGGTAATTATCCATTCTTATTCTGGGGCACAGGTAACCTGAAACCTATTCTAAAACACAGATATAAGGCTGCTTACAGCCTGAATGGAATGTCCAACCATTACAAGGCAGAGACAAGCACCTCAGGGTCAGTTTATATTTGCCTGTTCACTTTATGGCATCTTGGACTGTGAGAGTAAATTGAAGCACCTTCCTGAAAACATAAGGCAAGCAATAATTCAATTAAAGCTTCCTTGATGTTCTTAGCATTTATATTTTCCCTCTTTACTTTTTTATGTAAAAATACATTTTTCTTGCTTGTTTGCTAACGTCCTCAATTGTTACTGCACATCAAATTCAAACAAAGCAAACAAGCACATTTTTTTGTGACCCATTGATATTTTAAGATGCTGGCAATCAGTATACTCAGTCAGCAGGATAAGTCATATCTTATTTTCTTTCCAAAATGTCAGAACTGACATGAATTTTAGTTTTGCTACCTGGGTGCAGACTGAGTAGGTATATTTAAATAATATTCATGTAACACTGTATTGAAACCTGAGCGTCCCAGGATGCGTTGTCCACAGCATTGCACTTTATTGAATGGATTTGAATGCACATCAAAATTCAGCAAAAACCAAAGAGCCTGAACAGAACATATGCTGATTTTCAGATGAAGGTCCTCTTGAGACACTAACTATATAAATCTTGACACAGTTATCTGACATTAGAGAGAGAGTCCTGTTCCAAATGAAAACCTTGAAGTGCAAATTATAACAGAATATGCTGTCTGGAATCTTCAAATTATTGAATGCTTGTTGCACATGTTCTCAGTTATTGGGTGTTTCCCCAATATCCAGGGTATGGACGTTGCCATCCAACCATTGTAGCTACCTTAAATGACCAGGGGGACAATATCTTCAGTAATTTTTACATTGTTGATTCATTAATGTACATTATGTTACTTGGAATGCCAAATGTAAACAAAACCCATTATTCGGATTAGCAAGACACTCCGTCTCCAATTTTCCATGCAACGTGACCACTGTGCATTATGGATTAGTGAGACAGCTACTGTGTAAAAAAAAAAAAAAAAGCACTTTGGAGACTACAAACAGTGCACAGCTTCCAAGGCCAATTTGGCCCAGCTGGACACTTTTCTGACTCTCTCTCATTGTTGAACTGAACACCAAATACGTCGATGATGAGGTTTCATGGATTGGCACATTGCTAAGCAGCCGAGTCAGGCTGGGTCACTTGAGGCCTTCGTCGGTACTCTTGAACATAAGAATGGCGTTGTAGATCTTCAGTGCGGGGCCAAGTTTGATACTCATTATTTTGACTATGTCTGCCTGTGTCAGCAGCAGAAACGCCTCGCCGTCAATCATCTGTGGAGAGATGCCCGCCTTTTTTAGAGTCATTCCAGCGTGGAGAAAAAAAGCAAAACGATACAGGCAGGCTGCGCAATGACTAAAGACACAGAAAGGGGGACATGGAATAAGAAAGTAACGAACAGTGGGAGCAGTCACTCACCTCATCCTTGAAGAGACGCGCTTGCTCTTCACAGCCAGTCAGGTTCTGGACGAAGCCAAAGACCTGATGACAAACCAAGACACAGCATTAGTCCTGTGTTTCAACAGTACTCCCAAGACCAGTTCTGATGTGTTGCCAGACTTAAAAGGCACGTAAATCCTTTCTTGGTCTCACTCTTGCTTAGGAATTTCACTCCCTTCATTACAATCATGAAATACTTAGGGAACATCCAGGCACGCTTTCTTCACTGTTAACTTACCCTGTTCAACATTTAATATTACTTTCACACATTTTAAACTATTAATGAAAGGATGTCTTAGGAACAAAGCAATAGTTATGGTTTACACATGAAATTCTGGTGACACTTCTTTCGTGTCACATCCACGATTGCTCTACTGTGTGACTATGACCCCAGGAGGGCAGGCCGTTCCTCACCTCCTCCACAGTCCAGGTAGCCACTTTGCTGGCATGTATACCTGCCACCCCTGGCAGCAGCTTGCAGTGTTGCTCCCAGCAGAGGGACAAGGCACGGTCCGGGTGGGCCGAAAGCGCAGACATGAACAGGGATGGGTACACCCCCTCTACGGTCATGCCTGAAAGAGCCACACAACAAGGTCACTGGTGATGCTCACACGTAATATGAAACTGAGGGAGTGGACATAAGGCTTGCACATATGACAATGCTGTCTTCTTACTCTGGTAAGCTCTCTGCTGGCTCTTCCTGTATTTGGGTGGGCGTCCAATCCTGGGCAAAGCAGACAAAGCACTGACAGTCAACACGACACCAAAAATGCATTTAATATGTCAGTCAGCAGCTCTGATCGTTGTTCTGAAATTTGGGGCGGCCAGCACTGGCCTACAGAGTTACCTGCCATGGTAACGCGACTTCTTGTTGCGCTGGCCAAACACGAGTAGGTTACGTTTGGCACCTGGGCCCTCGGTGTCGGACAGGTCTGTTTTCAGACGACCCTGGTTGCGCTCAGCCAGTGGGCAGCCTGACAGGCAGTGGTGTGCCGTGAAGCGCCCGGTCACATGGCCTGAACCGTCACAGCCTGGGGTCGGGCACTTCCTATTTTCAGCAAAAAATATCTTGAGCATTTCCAGTTTTCAACACAATCTAACTGCCACCATATTAGTAGCGTGGAAACAGCCATAAAGCCACGAATCACATTCATTAAATCACAATATCTAAATAAAACTCTGCACTACTTAAAAGAAATACACGCAATACAGTTCCTCTGTTATATCACTTTGAAGCTTCAAATTAAAATCATTATTCTACCAAGGACTTGTATTTACAATACTGCATGTTATATTTACTATTAATGTATAACTAGAGAGCTGTGAAAACATATTAAATATATTTCCTTAATGAATTATCTTAAAAGCTGAGTTTTTACTTTTCATACAATGGTGCAACTCAATAGAAAACCAGTTTAACAGTTTCAGATTATGCACGCACAAATCTACATGCATACGACCAACTAATGAAACACCACACAAAAAACATCATGAAATTATACCGGTTAGTCTGGTTTTCCTGCAATAATTCTGCATAATTCAACAATGCTCTCAAAGAACTTACATTCAGCGCACACACACCCTAAACCAAATTATCAGATGAGAGCAGTTCTTGTGTCAACACATAGGCCAAAACTACACAAGACAGGACACAGAGGTTACCTGTGATGGAAGCTGTACTTGTTGTTTCTGGAGTGAGTTATTCCTTTACAAGGCAGAGACGAAAAGCTCGACTGTCCCGATATCGGTGGTTCTCTGGGTCCTGCTACAAAAACCCCACAAAAAAAGAAAAATGAAAACTCCAGATGTCACATACAAAAAAAAAAAAACACACAAAACAGTTTAAGCACATTAATGACATCTTCAGGACTCAATTTCCAAACACCCATGTTGCAAAAATGTCAGCATTTCCTCAAAAATGGCCAGTCCACACTGACTGCAAGTTGTCTGCAGGGCAGTTCTGTGGGAGAGAAGCCGTGTACAGTTAGTGGAGAAGGGTAGGGAAGGCTGGCTGGTACCGGGTGGCTGGGTACTGGACTCACGCAGGGGCACCTGCAGGGGGTGCCCAGTGTGCTCGCACCACCCAGCGGGGTGGAGGTCCGGGTGGTCAGCATCCATCCACTCGTCATACACGTGGTTCCAGCCATCAAAGTGGACCTGGCAGAAAAAGCAGGGCTGACAGCGTCCCATCTGAAGAGACATCTTGAGCAACAGAGCACCTCCCTGGACCAGTAAAGCGAGCCGAGCATGCTGAGTCAGAACCTTCCACTGACCTTAATCCTGTGGGTGTCCACGTCCTCCACAGTGGCCACGCGGATCGTGGCTGGGTTTCGTTTGTCCACAGCCTCGAGCTTCATCTGCACCTGGAAGCCATGCGCGGGCCGCTGGGAGAAGGCAAGAGCAAGCGGCATCACATCCAGGGTCCAACCGACTGCCCCATTGTTTATCCAGTGACACCAAACTGCACTGACCCAAACTCAGTGGCAAAGAACAAAAGCTTACAGTTACTGATTTTGCTAATGTGTTTGCATTCTGCAGTGACAATAAAACACCAATATGGTGGTAACATCTGACTGTTTCACAGCCTAATCTGTTGTGAGGTTATAACGTGGACATATGGAATTTTTGCTCTGGAAAGTACTTGTTATTGAAACGCCGTATCTACTTATGGTTTTTCATTGTCCACATTTCAACGATGTATTACTTCTTCATTTTAGTCAGTGTCTCTTCATTCAGGTCTTCCATGAGAGACCACACATGGACACACATGGACAGTGAAAACAATACAAGTGTGTGTAGGCATAGCAGAAGCACGTACAACTTTGAAGGCCTCTGGTGACACTGCTGTGGAGCCTGTCTCCTCTAGGTACCTCTCCCAGGAGAACCTGTCTGGATCTGGATAATCTGCAGGTGGAAGATATAATGTGTTAAAACATGCATACGCACTGCATTTCACATGCAGGTGGCCCGGATGGCTTTCGTCCACCTTGTGGAGGAGTGAGAGGCAGGTCTCTCTCTTGGCACCAGCCAATAGGGTGTATATATGGGCTGCTGGCATCACACCTATTGGGGGGAGATGGCAGTGATATCAGAGATTAATGTGTATGGACACTGCCCCACCATCATCATGTCATTCACTTCTGCTAGGCCAGGGACCTACCAGTAGTCATAAGTGTCATCCCAGTTATCAAAGTGCACGAGGAAGCGGTTGTCTACTACATCTGTCACCGTGGCGACACAAATGAGTGAGGGGTTCATCCGGTCTACAGCCTCCAGCTTCATCCCCACCTCAAAGCCACACGGGACCTCCGACTGAATAAGGGAAGACACCATATTTCAAAGAAGTCCTTCACATTTCAGTGCATATCACTCACAGACTTATGTTTGAACCTCAGCCTGAGACTTACTCGTCCAGGGCTCACAAACAATTCTTTGGGGGCGACTTGTGCTTTTGTCATTTTGACATAGTTGGCCCAGGAGAATTCCTCCTCCTTACATCCTGGAAAACACAAAAACACTGAAATCTGGCATGTCATCCAACAGCATCAAATGCTCAACCTGTCCACCACTCCCTCTGACCTTTGGGGGTATATAGCTTGTGCCCAGTCTTCTCGCACCAGCCTGCCGGGTGGATGTCGGGACAGTTGGCGTTGACCCAGAAGTCATGGCACTCCGAGTAGCCATCAAAGTGGAGCCGCATCCTGAAGCCGCACACCTGAGTAGAACCAGAGTCAGCCTGCTCTCAGGCAGGTCTGGCACCAAGCCTCTGATAACCCCTTCCCCCTTATTCTGTCCCAACCAATGAACGGGCTGCTGAAGCTAAGAAGTAAGTCAGACTCTGTCACGCCCACAGGTACAATCCACCAATCACACAGCACTTGTCCCACTCTATGTAAATCAGAACACAAAGCACTAACCCTAACCCTAACCCCAGCCCCCTTCAATTAGCATACCTCAGCCACAGTGAGGACAAAATACATGGAGGGGTGTTGCGGATCTATGCCCTCCAACTTCATGCCCTGTCGGAAGTTGTTCTTGCCCTGTGGGACCCTCTGGTACTGAAGAACAGCAGGCCAAAAGTCAAAGGTCAAGGAGGTATACAGCATGCCAACATTTACTAATGTAATCTATTACTTCTGCTGGTTCTAAAGTATAGATGCAATCCACTACAATTTTCAATGCTTAATAAACCAAAAACAGTACATGGGAAAACCAAGTATAGTCAAATTTTTTCATTTTGTGGGTGTCAACAGCTTTGGAAAGTTCATTGAATTTTCAAAAATTTTAAATGAAATTTGCCTCTGAGACAATTCTTCTTGCAGTCTCCAAGTCTTCTGTTATCTGATAGTTTTAAGCCTTTTATAGTTACAGTTCAGTATCAATGAGACCAACTTCTTTCACTTCCCCTGCAAATTCGCTAGTTTTAAATTATTGTACTACTTAAAGTATCAGTATTGCTTTAATTTTATTATGCTGGCAGCGGTAACACTTTGTACCTCCTGAAAAAGTTTGGGCGGGGCAGCAATGGCCTTCTGCTCCTCCAGGTACCGAGGCCATGACCACTGCTCCTTCTTGGCATCTGGTGGTCCTGCAGCATGGAACAAAGCCCCATGTCAGTGTGACGGCTCGTTCTGCAGGGCTGCGGCCTTTCAGGCCCACAGCCAGGCTGAGCGCGCGTACTGCCCAAGCGCTTATCCGGCAAATCTCCTGCTGCCACACTGGGCCACCAAATGGGTGCGGCAATGAAACTCACCACGCCTGCCACCACCGCCGTGCCGACTCCTCTTGTTCCAAAATGTCATAACTGATGATGAAGTGGGTGGATGATATGGGGCGGTGACTAGGTCATGTGGGTGCTAGGAGACATGTAGCCCGTGAGCATGCGCGTATGCTTGTGCATGCGTGTTACAAAGGGCACTGTGCAGCCACACAATTTTTTTTTTTTTTTGCTCTCTGTACCTAGGCAGAAGGCAGAACACTGGACAACATGGCCCTGTGGCCGCAGCGCGGGGCTCGGCTGAGAACATGTGGAAGCACCTCCGTGCGCACACCTGGCCTGCTCTGACGGATCTCTCCTGTAGCGGCGCATGACTTCAGGTCCTCTGCTTTCTCCTCCTTCAGCAAGGAAATTGTGCATAGAAAAAAAAACATGCAAAAATTCAAGTAAAGGCACTGTGCTTAAAGTCACTCAGGAGAATGATGTTCCACAAGAAGTACAAAAATGTGGATCCCAGTTTTTACACGTTAGGATGCATGCAAATGACATCTTCCCATGAAGGGAACTGTGTATGGAGTCTTCATGTTCTATTTGTGGGTGCTTTGGTTTCCTCCAAGTCTAAAGACATGCTGAATAGATGGTTTGAAAAACCTAAATTTCCCTTAGTGCAACTGATTGGCACCCTCTGTAGGGAGTACCCTGGGAGTACCCTGAACAGGGTGCCACTCAATTGCACTAAGAGTAGTATTGTATATCCTGCCTGGGAAAGGCCCCAGATAAGAGTTGGAAAATGAAATGAGAGAAATGTCCCATGTACTGGAGTACAGAAGCGTCCTCTCATACCACGGTCTCCATCTCAGACTCCTCCTCTGATGGGCTCGCATAGTCCTTCCTCTTCCTCTTCTTCATTGGCTTCAGCAGCTCCGGGTCTAGCACAGGAACCTGGCTCCTCGATGTCTTCTCCTCTGCCTCAATTCTGACAAAAAAAAAAAAAAATGAAAAAGATGGCAGCTCCAGATGACAACCTGTCACCAGACTGGCTGAAGCCAAGCTCCATTGTGCAAGTCGTGATTAGCTGGTGCTGAAAGCTACTCCCGGTTTGAGGTCAGTAACTCACTGTCCTCAAAGCTGTTCTTACTTGTTAGGGGAAAACTCTCTGTGCAGCTCCTCTGGGCAGTGTCTCCTCTCCACCAGGCTACCAGGAACTGGAGCCTCCTGCAATTTGGGTTCCTCCTTGATGGGCAGCTCTTGTGTGCCTGCACAGCTGCTCGCAGGACCAAGCATTATTCCATCTGCTGTTGATTCATTTTCATCATGACACAAAGACAATGAACAGGGCATTAGCATTCCTAGTTAGCTGCTTTCATAGAAGGTTAGATTAGATTATATTAGATTAGATTCTTTGTCATTTTTTACGTAGCACGCATAAAAAAACGAAATTGTGTTTCACACCTCCTATATATATATATATATATATATATAT
>JABJVR010000087.1:12555643-12569305 GCA_025773905.1 Chitala chitala | reverse complement strand
AGTAATATAAATAATTTTAAAAAAAAATATAAAAATAATAGAACCAGAAAAAAATTAACATTTAAAGATTAAAATATAGTTCTCTCTCTTTATCGTAATTTAGACTTGGCTCCTATTTGACATACCCTTGATCTGGTTCTCTGGAACAGAAGAAATGTGAATCTGCTCATATACACAGGGTTTGACCGCTTTCCTGGCCATTCGTTTGTCTGCGACTTGTTCCTCCTTGGCACTCGACCCTTCTGCGGCAGGTTCGGCGCTGCTCACCTTCCTGTCGCTGACCACTTCCAGTGTGCCAGAGTCGCTCATTCGAAACTGCAGAGCACACCAGCCTCTGTTAGCGCACCTTTCTGAACCACAAGCCTCGCCTCAGAGGCTGTCTTCTCACAAAACTGATACAGATTTCAGATCATGACAGGCAGGGTTGGTGTCAGGGGGTAGCGAGTTTACCCTGGGCTGGGTGCAAAAGCTGGGTGGAGGGGAATGCAGCGAACTCACCTTGAGGTTACTACCTGGGAGTATCGCCACCCCTTCCTTCCACTCCAGCACGTGGACAATGCTGCAGGCTCCGCCCACTGGGGGAGCTACAACAGAAGCCTCCAGACTGGCAGGCCTCCCCCCTTTGACCAGCTCCACCGCAGCATGCGTAGCCTCCCCCTTCTGTGCAACATGAGCGTTAGCTGAGGGAAGAGGACCACACCCATGACAAAGCAACTCTAAAGCTCTAAAGTGACATAGGCAGAATAACTTCCTAATATTTCACAACACCTGTGGTGGGTTGACGCCCCGCCCTGGGTGTCCCCTGCCCTGCGCCCTATGTGCTCTGGGATGGGCTCCAGGTTTCCCCGCGACCCTCACCAGGACTAAGCGGTCGAGATAATGGATGGATGGATGGATATTTCACAACACTTTTATCATAGAGCTCTTCAATAAAAGTACTCAGTAATTGCAACAGCTAGGGCAAGTACAAAAGCTGATTGCCCTTCATGGCAATAGATGTTAGCTTGTCCTGTAAATGGCATGGCTGTGATACCCTCAATCTCTTATATGTGAATGTTAATACCTATTGTAGCCAAGCAGCACCTTCAGCCCACATCACAGTATGTCCTTTCAGCCAGATGGGATATTTACTCACGCTGGGCAAGAAAACATTATTCATGATTACATTTATTTATTAATAATGGCCTGGTGGCTCAATAGGTAGGACATCAGGCTGGGATGCAGAAGTCTCCCTGCTTGAATCCCAGCCCAGTCACCAGGTGTGTTCTTGAGCAAGTGGGGGCTGCCCACTGCCCCCCAGAGAATTGGTTACATGTAAAGAACTAATTTCCCCATTGTGGGAATAATAAAAAAATATTATGTACATTGCTTTTACACACACATACAAATAAAAATGTTATTGTAACTGCAACTTGGGTTCCTCCTGTGTCAGACTCAAAACCAAAGAGCAGGTGAGGCGCAACACTTGCTTGTACCAGGAACATCAGTCGCTCACCTGAAATGACGAAGGAAGCGGCGGTCTGGGGGCACGGCCTCTCACCCGAGGACCCCTCAGGAGGGAGGATGCTGGAGGCGTCAGTGGCTGCTGGGGCGTCTCCACTCACACCCAGCACCTCGAGGTCCACTTTGGCACTCATCACGGCTGATCCTCTGAGCTGCTGCTGAGGCGGGTGGAAAGTGGAGAGCCGCGGGCTCACGTTCCACACAGAAACCATCCAGTGATGGTGAACTTCTCCTTTCGCAAACTTATTACATCTGTCAGTCATTACTCATAATTCAGTAATACTTTTTTTTTTGTCTGCCATGGTCTGCTAATGAATTCTACATTTTTGCTATGATGTAATTCCACATTTAATGTAACTGAGCAAGTCTTGTATCTTTTCAAATGGTTACAAATCGATGACCAAGAAGTCTTCACACCTCGCAGTAGCACTGCTCTCTCTTTAAAAATAGTAAGCAGACAATGAACAAGATGCACCAATTCTCATCACAAGCATATTAGCTATATGACACAACTGCAGCCAAAAACTCCATTAAATTCTGCATGCATGTGGCTATCAAATGCTGACCAGCTACATGATATTTCGGTACGACAACATGCAGATCAACCCACTGTCTAAGATCATGAGAAATTGCATGCAGGAATTGAAATTGATTGAAAACAAATATAAGAATTATAATTATCCCCTATTTCACTCATTTTCATCCTCAGCAGTATTGATGAAGAACATATACTCTGGTACAGAATCTAACTAGTTTAACTCTTTAAAAGTTTAACAGAAGACTCCCCACCTTATATACAGTACTTTCTTTATGCTTGGTCACCTTAAATTACAGGCACTTAGTCCTTTTAACCTAAGGTGATTCTGAATAGTTAAACAAGCACACTGAATCTGGCAGGATCCTAAATGGCTCTGATAAGCACTGTCACTTTTTTAATTTATAGTTCACAATGACAGGCAGCCATACTGATGTATTCATGAACATTTTTATTGCATCAGAAAGGTTATGATCAATTAAGCATAAATCACAGGCACAACAACCAGTTAATTAGCCTTTGTACAGTATACCATTTCTGTTACACAGCTGAATTTATTAAATCTCCTTTAAATAATTTGCATATTAATTTGCATGTTAATGACATCTTTCCCTGAACTGTGGCCAAATTTCAAAACACGTCTGCAAACCTTTTCAACAGAAAGTAGCAATAATTTGTTACATCCATAAACACTGTAATAACATTTTACGCACATTTTGCATATGGTCTGACATACACTATGCATACCAAAAATAAATGTTTGTAAAAAATGTTCATACAGATGACCATGCATTGAACTTTCTTTTATATTCTGTCAACATATTTTTACTATGTTACTATTCACCAGTAATACAATAGCTGTTCATTAGAACCTGCACTGTCCAATCACAGGCAGGGTACACCCATGGCACAGAGGGCGTGCACAAAATGGAAAGAATCCACAATCATGTGATCATCCTTTCCCACAATGCAACCTCATGTGGCAGGATACAGTTTTTCTATCTAGAGTAAATATTTACTATAAAATGTCAAATGCAGTGTTGATCTTTAAATCAGTACTATGACATTCAGATTACTTATCTACATAGGTACGGTCACAAAAAAATTATTATATATTTCATATATATATATATATATATATATACTGTATATATATATTTTTAAGTCATATATGTGTCCAAACAGTGAAATTCACTCCCCCTGTTTAGGGTTTATTAAGCCCTGTCAATTTGAACATAATTAATGCAATTAGACAAAGGACCAAATAAATCAGATTTATACTTCTCTCTGAATCAGTTCTGAGGCTATGAAAGTACAGTATCAGCATTCATCAGAAAGAAGCTATAACAAAGCAGTAATATGACTGCTTTCTAATAGACAATAGCATGATCTTATTATGTGGCTCTAAATCAAAGTTGTGCAGGCCTGGTCCCAAGAACTTCACATTCTTATGTATGCAATGGTGAAAATAACTTAAATAACTAGTCCTTTTGCATATAGATTTAAAAACTTTCTTAAACTTTATACCTAAATTCTGAGCATTTATTTGTACTGTTTCATAAAAAATGATTAATAAGAAATATATGGAAGCACATATTTACACAGAAAAAACTTGATGTACTGATGATTGTATTGAGGACTTTGTAGATGTTTGCGACGTGCATCCCTTTGGCATTCTGGTCTAATGTTTTTAAATGCATAAAAAATAGGATTACGAATACAACTAACTAGATACAGAGCCTAAACAGGATAAACTGTTGGGAAATGAATGAATGGACGAAACACAATTATCTAAATAACTAATGATCATGGACTTCTTGAAATCTATTTACGGATCATAATTTTAGAAAGAATGCGATTAAACAACGATCTTAAGTCAGTTCAAATGTACACCTTTGTCACGGCGTTCTTTATTTGTTCTTTGCAAGTGCACGTTCACGATACGATGCACTTTCACGTGGACGCACGCGCCTTCACAGGCCACGTAATATGTGAACTGAGATGACTTCGGTGAACATATGAAAGAAGTAAGTGGTGTACTCTGCTAAAATGCTTAATGCAAATTAAGAGTCGTTCCAACACATCAGCATGGATATACCCAAATCTGTTATATTCAAAAGAGTTTGCGAGTTCTAAAAGTTTCCCATGTATTTCACATCTGCACATTCCTCTAAAACACTGGATAACAAACAGTTTAAAATGCAGACATTACAATCTGCAAACAATCTAACGAGGAAAGGTCGTGTGTATTATACAGAGGTATTTATAGCCATTTGAGTATGACGAATGTACATATTTCACTGGTTTGTGTTTTGTATAATAATGGTGTGCTATAAAACAGTATATAGTGGCATGCTGTAAATTGCAGTATACATACCTTATACTTAACGGAACTGAGGTATGTTTTATGCAGCACACAAATAGCTATACAGTTAAGTAATCTTGTACTTTTACAGTAAAACTACCATCTCGGGTAATAAATCGTGATGCTCTACATATGAATCTACATAACCTCGTTAGAAATGCTCAAAATAAAAAGAACAAAACCAATTTTAAAATTGAAATATACACCTGCCTCTCAACGACGTTAGTAAAAAAATAACGTAGCATAAACTGGACAATATTTAGATACATGTCCAACACTTTTAATTATAAACACCATAATAATTCAACTGTACAACTAATACCACTTGAGATTAAAATTAACAGATATTTCTGAGGCCATAAAGTGCATCTAAATTTATGTTAATAAAATTTTTGTCTCCACAGACAGATTTTAAATGAAACGGCTTGCTGGGAGCATGTAGATCATCATCACCTTGTTATATAAATCCACACTCTCCACTAAAATTTACCGCATTTTGCCAAAATGGCGGAATGGCTAAATTCATTGAATCGTATTTTGAAGAAAATTCAGTTTATGAAAACGTTCAGCTAGATAGCTATATATGTTACGGTAACACTACAATAGCTGTCCCCGTTTCACATTATGCAACACGACACGAACATGTTACAAAATCCCCAGAAATACACCGTTACGAATTCTGTCATGGAATACAACGTAAAATCTCATTTTAAAAGTACCTTGCATACTAATTGGCTTAGCTTACATTTTTTTGTTTTTCCATAATAGTCTGGTTAACAGGCAACCGCTGCAAAAATCAGAACGGTTACACTGTATGCGTTTGCAATTTCTACCATGTTATATATCCAGTATAGTTAAAATTTTAAATGCAATTGGTCCTGCAAAGCTAAGCAAAGGAATAAAATTATTCTTACCAGCCACTCGCCTATGCAGGTCGAAGCCTTGAAGTGCGCATGCGTAGACAGAAGGGGAAAAAAAATCCTCACTTCTCGTTTTAAGTGCATTTAAATGTACTGTGCAAGGTGTTGACTCATCCGAACGTAAAATTCGTGCTATGACACTATCGATTTCGTCAGATCGGACAAATTTGCCGATAAAGGTACACATCTTGACAAGTTACTTGAGCGGTATGGATTTCATTGTAAATGTTGCACAAACAATAGAAACACCCACTAAGGTCCTAGTTCACGGTATAAAATGTACTGTAAGTAAACGTCACAGAATTAAAAAAAGGCTGACATTTACATTAGTTAAGTAATGCAAGTAATCACACAAATAAAACACGGAGGCCATACTGTTCAAAATGAAGACAAGTTTTTAATAAAGCTTTAATGTACAGTAAAACCTGTCATGCACCTTACCAATGGAAATGGTGGGGGATAATCAAAAATAAACAGGTAGCTGTACCAGTACAATCGAAACTCATAAATGCCAGTGTAATAAACAGGAAAAATTCTGCACAATATAAACTGTAGTTACATTTAGAAAACAGCCCTTACAGCCATAGGGCCCTTTGACAAAATAATCCAAACATTACTGGCACTCCAATTTGGATTTGAGAAAATAAAAGAAAAAGCTAAATTAGAAAATAACTGATCTAAGCAAAAAGTAGATTTCAGTAATTACAAAAAATAGGTACATACAGTAGCTCCTCAGGTTTCCATTTTAGCAACTCAATCCAATTTAGTCCATTCATTCATGTTCATTCCAAGATGACAATTTTTAAATCTGGGATTACCGAAGTGGCATCTTTTCTGAATATCTTAGAAAAACCAAATCAAGGTAATGGCAAACCTAACAATTAAAGACGCGATGAAACCTTTATAAACCAACAAAAATTCCACCCACTGCAGCGGGAAAAAAAAATCCTCACCCTAAATGGAAAAATTCCCTTGGAAAAACAATGAGGCAGGGATCAGGGAGTCACCCCACCATGCCATCAGTCCTGAGAAGCAGACCTGGAACGTGAACGCGAGCGAGACGGGGACTTTGAATGTGAGGGAGAACGGGAAACTGAGCGCTTCGCTGGAGACTTGGACTGTTCCTCATCCCCAGGAGGAGAAGGGGAACGAGAAGCTGACTTGATGGGCTCCTCTTTTCCATTCTCCATGGGGGACGGAGAGCGGCTTCGGGACTTCTTTTCAGGAGACTTTTCATGTGAACGGCTGCGGGATTCACGCTCTGACTTCACTTTGGAACGGCTATTTGAACGAGACTTTCGGCCAGCCGAAGGACTACGTGACTTCTGCTCATGGGATCTGGAGCGAGATTTTTGGCCCCGAGAGCGAGAACGAGATTTTCCGGCACGGGATCGTGACCTGGACTTCTCCCCACGGGATCGAGACCTAGACTTTTCCCCACGAGAATGAGACCTCTTTGCTCGGGAGCGGGAGTGAGACCTCTTTGCTCGGGAGCGGGAGTGAGACCTTCTTCCACGGGAATGAGAACGAGACCTCCTTGCACGCGAACGGGAACGAGACCTCCTTGGACGTGAACGGGACCTGTGGAAACATAAAACCACTGATTAATAACATTTAATAACAGAAAGCAGTCAATAAAGGAAAACATGAGACAACCTTACCTTGAACGTGATCTCGAGTTACTTCGCGAACGGCTGCTCCGGCGGCTTCTGCTACGAGACCGACGACGGCTGCGAGACCTGTAACACAGAACTCTCAAAATGACAAGATTTCTCTTCTCAAAAACAGTCAAAAAATCACACCATCCATGTACTTTCAAACCAGCATTTATTTCTTAGATTTAGCAACCTCTCTTGTGCAACTGCCCTTCTTGTAATGATCTTAAGTTTCTCAGGCCACAGCTGGCATTTTGTTAATTTATATCACTAATTCACTAATTGAACGATAATCCAATAAATGTTTTCTTTCTGTCATAAAGATGACAATGTGACATATTACCTCGGGTAGCCCATGTATAAAACAAGAAAAACGTTACTTTTTTTAAAATTTAAAAATTTCTTTGATGACATTCACTGGTCCTACCTGGAACGGCTACCAGAATACGAGCGACGACGACGTGGCTTGTCCTCCACAAGACGAATCTTCCTGCCGTTGATATCCGTTCCATCCAGCTTATCCAGGGCCCTTCTCATGTCAGAGTAGGAGCGAAACTCAATGACGCCCTCATTGGTGCGTTCCTTGTGGGCATCAGCATACGTCACCTCACCAGCCTGTCGCATAAAGTCCTGCAAAGGAGGGAGGGGGAAAAAATTCAAATAAGAAAAATGGGTGTAGATCGACTCAAATTTTTTCAGACTTCTATATCAATAATCATTCCAACAAATGCCTTAGTGAAGGACTTTGCAGTGTTTATTGGTCAAATAAATTCAATAAGCTTTCAAATAATGTAACGCTGATGGGGAGGTTCACCTTCAGGTCTTGCCAACTGCATCGGCTGGACAGGTTCTCCACAATAAGGCGGTACTCAGTGCGAACAGGTGGGCCATACTTATCTCTGCCCGAACGGCTCCTGCTGCTGTAACCACTTACGCCTTCAAACAGGGAGAAAGGTTAGTTAGATCTGCAAAATGGCACTGGATTCACCACAAACGATTCAATAATAAAAGGGAGCTTCTGCCAAAACATGAAGTGTCTGGATCTGGACCTTGAGACAGTCCTTGCGGAAACACCTTCCTCACGCTCAAATGACCCTTGAAGAGAGAGCACATTTTTTCATAACTACACTGGCTTGTGAACCTAGCAGAGGTGACCTACATTCTCCTCAGTCAATGCCAACCTGTGTGTATTATACATCTAGCAGCTGTTCGGACAACAAATATTTGCATTGCTGTTCCCGGCCAAAACTCCAGTGAGCAGCAATGGTCTCCAAAAAATGAACATGGGGGTGGGGGAAAAAAAAAAAGTTTTCCCTTAAACCAAAAACCCAAAGATATTTTTAAATAGACTAAATTTACACAGTTGCTACCATGAAGATCTAACACATTTAAATCTAGGGACATAACCAAATTGTATTAATGGCCTACAAAGCATTCCCACTGCTTGACTGACGACAACCAATCTGGCTTTGCAATGGAAAAAAACGGCTCCGTTACAAAGCAGGATAGACAGCGGAAACATCACGCTTCTGCTAAAACGGCTCCATTATTTCTGTCA
Source organism: Chitala chitala (assembly GCA_025773905.1). NCBI lineage: Eukaryota > Metazoa > Chordata > Actinopteri > Osteoglossiformes > Notopteridae > Chitala > Chitala chitala. The sequence continues at coordinate 12,560,769 of JABJVR010000087.1, read as the reverse complement.
ACATAAAAACCAATGGGATTCCTCACCATCACCCTGGTCTATTGGCAAAAGGCTGTTGTCATCATGGCTTCCGGTTAGGTCAGCCAAAGGGTCAAAGGGCAAAGGTCACACACACATTGTAAGGTGAAAGCCAAGGCCACAGGGACAGGCAGTCATCTTAGCCTCAATGGACTCGGACTCAGCCCGCACTGGACTCTTTCAAATTGAAACATCAAGGACTTTGTTAATGATAAATTGAGAAGGTAGATACATTTCAACTTCACAAGTTATACCCTTGGTTATTTACATGACAGCTGATCTAGTTATATTTCAACCCACTTAAATTGTTACCATAAACAAAATTACAGATGGTTAGAACCCAGGATATTTGAGTTATCAAAATTAGATTTAACAGCTGCCATACAAATATACCCAAACTAACATCCACCATCCCACCCATCCCAAGACAATAAAACGTTATTCCACTCCATATCTGCCACCAACACAAATGTGCCTCATCGCCATGTGGGACACTATCTTGTGATATCTTGTCAATGATGGGGGGCAAACAGATGGACAAGCAAATCCATTCCCAACTGAAGCTGCAACAAAAAACTGTCACCTTCTCCCAATACCCCACAGCAAATTTGACAAACTTGCTGAAATACATGTGCAGATTAAAAAGGAAAATTTGTGGATGTCTCCAAAGTACTGAAATAAGACTATTAAAGGATTTTATATATATATATATATATATATATATATATATACACACAAAATTTCTTCAATTTTTTTTTTTTTTTTTTATTTAAAAATAAAATGTGAATTACTGTTTTTGAAAAAGACTTTGGACAAAGCTCACTTCAGTGGCCTTTCCCAAGACTGTCTAGGTTGGTGTATATATACACACAACTGTGTTTAGGGCACCCACACCCCAGTAACTCCCACCATATCCGTCCCGACGAGGGCCCCTGGCGTGCTCTACGATGACCCGTTCTCCACAGAGCTCCTTCCCGTTGAGCTCATACACTGCATCGTCAGCATCGCGGGTGTCGTCGAATTCCACGAAACCATACCTAACAGGAAAAAAAAAAAGTTATAGGTGATAACCAAATGTAACAGAAATTTCTAAACCATTTGCAAACAGTTAATAACAAAGAACACGTGTCTTGTATTAACGTCTTTGTAGGGACTACTGAACTGGACAACACAATTAATGTTACACGAAAATACAAAATCATGGATCATTTAAAAATAAATGGCTCATATTAGTACTTAAGGGGCAGATTCGTTGCTTCCTGCAAATCAAGTAAGCCATCCAAGTGCGTAAAGTTAATCGGTTTGACAACTTGAACTGCACACGTGCGAATGTTCTGGTGCTGTCCAACAGAATAATATCTGCACGAGACCATCCATCTGACGGCTCACAAACAGCATTACTGCACCGTGCCAACGATAAAAGTTGAAAAATGTCGATCACAAGGAACTGTAAAAACCAACGGCAAACGTTGCCTAAAATCAAACTTTACCTAAAATTATGTAAAACAATATCTGAAATTCTAAACTAAAAACATCTAAATATTATTAAGACTGTCCTTTCGGGTAATATCGGAATAAAGCACAGCGTCGCACGGCACATTACGACACATAGCAACGTTAGCTGGCCTACTTTTCCAGAACAAGAGCGGCCATTTTGTCCACGCGGCAAGTCGGTTATTTGCCACACAAGCAACAACTTCATCGTAAATTTATTAACAACCATTCTTTAATTACATATAAAATATGTACAGTAAATTGTAAATGTGGAATCAAATGTGTAGACGCAAAATTTACAGATGCGTTCCGCGGTCTCCATTAAAGACTGGTCAAGCACACGGTTCCTCCGACTCACGTACCCATTTTTCAAATCGATTTCCAATAGTTTCCCGTAACCACTGAAAAACCTTTGGATGTCCTTTTCACGAACATGGTAGCTCAATCTTCCTATATAAACACGTGGCATTTCGACTAGCTTCTTGAGCTTTCTTTTATGTCGCCTATTTTGCAGCCCACTTCGAACACGAAATAACCTTTACTACGGCTCCGTCTCTGCACAGACCGCTAAAGTAAAAGCCGTGACATCACCAGGCAAGAAGTACCTGGGTAACGTGCTTTCGTCACTCGCTTAGCAACAAACGTAGCAACCGTAGCGGACACAAGCACGCAAATAAACGGTGAATGTTTATAGTTTTATGGAGATGCTGTACTCAGTGTACAAATAAAATAATATTTTAGTCGCGGGTTACACGTTTTAACCACGTTCGAGCATTAAATATATTTGCTAATGTAAATAAAGCAAATATAATTTAAAATTTTTTAAAAATGTCATTTGTTGTATACAAACTACAAAGTAAAACAGTGTATGATCTTACTTGTATGATCACTTGAATTTGAAGATTTTAAAGCCGATACAATATTAGCTAGTCGTAACTATTTTCCCACGATTTCAGATACAATACGTGTGGCTTGCCACCATTGCAGTTTACCAACTCGTGTCGACTAAATACGGAAGTATGCGACGCAAGAAAATGTTCGCAGTTTCAGTTCCTAATTGTTAATACACGCTTTAATGAATTCATAATAAATACACACAGGATGTATTGCATGTTGTAATCTAAAATAATATTTGCCGTATTATGCCGACGACGTTCACTTTTTCTAGTGTTACTTATGGATAGAATACACAGTAAACGCTGGTCAAAAACAAAACGTTATTTATATTATTTATATATTTATTTATTTATAAATGGACTCTGTCAATCAGTCTTATACGGAATAACTAGAAATGTCAGTCTGAATAAGAGGTATAAATTAAGTCATGGTATAACAGAATGAACTGCACTCTAAATTAACACATCAGTTTTTAAATAGGATTATTTCATCTTCTTCATCCCATTTCATCATATTTATCCTTTTATCATTGTAAACAACCGACTTTGTATAAGAATAGTTGTATAAGCTACGCACAAGAATCAAGAACCATGTTGTTAAAGACTGAAAACTCGCATTAATCGATATGGCAGTTGTTCGAATCTAGAAAATTAAATTCATTGCAAATATAGAGATTAAGTTTTATATGGTATAGTTTACCCTTTTTATCCAAATAGTAACCATTACTTTCTTACTGCCAAGAGTGAAGCAAATATCGAGAAGCAAATAGCATGAAAACATTATTTTAAAATACGGCACTTAAAAAAAGATTACTGGATCTGATTTATGACTGCCTAAAGTACCAGTTCCTTAAATGCAGTTCAGTCGAGCTCTTATGGGTTATCTTCGTTCTGTTTTTCTCAGATCATTATACAGATCATGGAATGAAGCTGTTCGTTATGATATTCATAAATGTGCAGATTAAAATGTCTTCTGCGAATAAAACAAATTCTGTGAAAACTCAACCAAAGGATACTATTAAAGTGACTTTTCAATAACCGTAAAATATGATCATATTTCGCTCTTAATACTATATTATGGCCATTGATTTGTTGATCACTTACATAAAAACAACAACGATAGCGGATCAAAATTATTATTACTCCCACTTCAAATAAATACCAAGGTTTCTCAGGGCGATATACCATAGTTGTATATAAATCCATAGGAGTTTCATTGGTTGGTTGGTTGGTTGGTTGGTTGATTGATTGATTGATTGATTGATTGATTGATAGATAGATCGATCAATTGGTGGAGTCGAGGCGGGAGCAACATGGGAGTAATTGGATCCTGGCTATTTTAATTACACAATGGATCAGATGTCACAGGTAGTGTTCCGCCAAAGTTAAAATGAAAGGTACACAGCTGCATGAATCTCTTTGCCTTGCCAATGTTCGCCATGTGTGCATGCAAAACAAGGGCTCTTTCTAAGGGAGCAGATACTAGAAGCTCTACGGTAAACGGAACACTCCCTGTGAGTTATGCTCTCCATTCCCGACTCTTCCAACAGTCCCTGCAACTCCGAGTAAATTGAATTAGTTATCGTAACATCTTGCTGTTTTACAACATACTATTGTTTTGGGTCTTTCGGCATCATAAAAGTAAGTTCCACTTATTCGTTGGTTCCTGACACCGAAAACATATTAAGAATGTTGCTGGAAACCGTGTTATTGCTGACGAAGTTAACTTGTGCAAAGTGTTGACTGCCTGCGGTATGTTGCTGTTTTCTGTGCTAGTTTTTATTTTTTTTTTTATCAAAATTTACATGTAAATATACTGTTCTTTGCAAATGTATCCATTTTGAGTGAATACATTTTGCTTATTTTCTCTTAGACAACAGTAAATACGTAAAAAATGCACGATATTATACATAGCAAGTGGTTTGTTTTATGAATAATATGTGTGTGAAATATGCTGCCATTTGTTTGGACAATCGTGATGAAGTTTAATGCGTACAATAACGATGATTTTTAATTCAGTCGGCTAATGCGACGTATCGTCTCTTTCATCATGCGCAATCACCATCACTTTCGCATGTAACTACAAATACGGTCTTAGTCACAGTTTTATATATTTTCTCAGTTTGCAGCTGCCATTTGGACTAGCTAGAGAAATTCTTAAAATATTCGTCCTGTAGGCCTCAGTAAACTAAATCCATTCGCCACCGTAAGCCGATAACGTTACGAAGTGATTAAAAGTTAAACGGGAAAGTCTCGGGTTCTCACCCCCCCCCCCCTTGGCTGTCCTGTTTTGGTGAACGCGCCTAACAAACCTTTTAAAGAAGGGTACGGCGATGTCAGACACCGTGAGCACCGTGCTGTTGACAGTTCAACAGAAACCTGTAATTCAGTTGCTTTAATGCAGGGGAGCCTGGAGGTACGAGGTGGAGGCGGGCATGCCTTCCCTCCCCCATTATGCAAGGCCTTTTATACATTTGTCACGTACAGTTATATCAGACTCCTGCACTGGTTCATTAATGCACGGTAGGCTGTGGTCAGTTCCTGATTTGATAGTGTTTTTTTTTTTTTTTCTTCTCAATGTCAAATTTGAGTTCTGAATTGGCACAGTCAACAGCAACTTTTTTTTTTTTTTTTTTTTTTTGGGGGGGGGGGGGGGTGGTGTGGGGGGGGGGGGGGGGGGGGGGGGGGGGGGGGGGGGGGGGGGGGGGGGGGGGGGGG
>JABJVR010000087.1:12486925-12546126 GCA_025773905.1 Chitala chitala | reverse complement strand
TTCTTTCTTCTCCCTTCTTGCCCCCTGCCGCGTCCGCGGGCCCGCCCCCCCCCCCCCCCACCACATAAAAAAAAAAAAAAAAATGCCCTTACTGGCAATAAAATGAAGAAAAAAAAAATACAAAAATCTTAGCCTTCCTCTGGCTTGGCGTCAACTGCATGGTTCATGAGAGAGGTGTATGAAAAGCAACAATTAGGAGAAAAGGGGCGTATAAAAACACAGGCAACAAATGAGAGAGAAGTATATAAAAATCAGAATTGTACTCTCCCACATAGGCCCAGGCTTGGCCTGAGGCACAGCCTACACTACAGAGCTGGTATTGGTGCTGACTGATGGATTACTGTCCTGTGAAGAACAGCCAACAGCAACATAGAAGTCAGACACTTGAATTGGAAACAGATCCCTCAGTAGAGTAGGAGAGAGATTTATTGGCAAAAAGAAGGCAGATATGTCAAAGGTGAAGTATGAACAAGATTTTACTGTGATGTTCTTCCTGTTGGGGATGGGGGACAGGACAGACTGGGCACTGTGTGCCTTGGGGCACAGCCAGGCGGGGCAGGGGTGGACTTTGGACATGGAAAAGGGACGGGTCTCCTACTTGGAGTTGCTGGATTACTAGACGATGTTGTCACCCTGTATATGCTGCCAAATGTTTTTCCTCCCTTTACTTGACAAGCTGCACATTCCCATTTGAACATTTGCTAAAACAGCAATGCACAACGGCTACTGCTGTCCACTGTAGGCTTGGCTGTTACCACAGACAGCCTCTGGCACTTGGCCTTTTCATCACTTGCGTCGAACCTTTCGAGGTGCTTCTGAATTATCGTGAAATTTCACGAGATCGTCATACTATCAACGTAGTAGCTTCAGTTAAAAAGCAAGTTGTGGATGAAGATATGACTTGATCTTTCAATTTCATACATCAGCAAAAGAGTCCAGTACCAATATAGTACATTTACAGGAACAAGCTTTATTCTATTACTGAAAAAACATTCCCTCCAACATTTGTCTTTTTGTGCACACAAAACAATAACACATTTTAACTCTGCACAAGAAGTTACAGCAAAATAAAGTTTAAAAAAACCGTAAAAAGGGATTCAGAAAGACTTAGTTTGGGAGAAATCTTAGCATAGAGGAGAAGAAAAGAAAATCAGTTTGGGTGTGGTTGGAATAATTACTCACGTACAGCCTTTAGTGGTTTTAGTGTAAATTGATACATTGCCTAACTAGGAGATACAAGGAACCATTCTTCCATAAACCTCAGTGAAGGAATTTTGAATGAAAAACATCTGGGTTAAGCCATTAGCTACAGTGGTTTCACTGAAAACAACATGCACATCCAGAATTGACACCAACCTTTTTTTTTTTCCCCTCCCAGCATTTCAAGCCAACTCTGAATTCACTAGGCCCCCGCATGTTCTGCAAGTCCATAATTTGCAGCACAGGGTCTACACACCACCTCTGCTAACTGCCACTCAGGAACAGGCATTAATGAGGGCGAAAGGTCTGTGCAGGGGCATAAATCTGAGGCCTGTTCCAGTCCTCTGCACACGCAGCTGCTCTCGTGGCAGACAGAGCAGGAATTTACCCACATGGCACACTTCTGTTGTCCAACTGTCTGCGTGTGTGTGTGCGCACGCACGCATGGGGAAGGTGGGTCTGTTTTGGTTTTGTCTCACTCTTCTGTCCTTACAGCACCCCTTCCTATGCATCTTATCCCTAAACACTCCTAATTCATTTCAAATCTTTGTCAAAAGTCCTTAGCGTCCAACAAAAAGCTCATTGAAGAACTCACAGCTGAATTAGATTTCACTTCACCTGTTGCAAATTATCTCAGTGCACATGAATGAAACCTCAGTGCAAAACAATGTGGTGGTGGGGGGCTAAAACCACAGCGCTCACAGCAGTGGCACGCCCCTGAGGTAGCGGATCACATTCGCCAGCCGCTTGGCCAGTCCTGGGCTAGGCTCCTCCACCTGGAAAGTGCGGGTCAGCAGGTTGTACAGGGAGCCGTAGCCGACGGCAACCACAGTGCAGGTGAGGCAGATGACGTTGTAGGGCATGCTGAAATCTGGGGTGGGTAGGTTCACCAGCAGGGGCTCCGTGTACACACGCATGAAGTAGCTGGACTCCTCCTTGCATGGAAAACTGAACACCGGCACAAGAAGCAGGAGGAATTACATGCGGTTACTCATGAGGATACAAACCTGAGAAACTGCTCTAATGCAGTCAGGTAACACTCACAAACTGCTGAAGAGGGGCTGTTCCTTTGTGCTGTTGGTATCCATAGCGACAACGCTCGGTACCAATCCGCTGATGATGGAGGACCTGCAGAGTAAATGAGGATTTAAAACAGAGCCACGTCTAGACACCGCCTTAGCACTCTTTCAAAAGAGAGGAAAACAGGCTTAAGTGTTCCTGCAAATTAATTTTCCCAACATCATGAGTGTCAACCCTCAATGAGAGATGCTGAGCAGAACACAGATGTCCAATGTGTTCTGTTTAAAATAAATAGCAACAATGATAATTCTTATCCACCATCATCAAACCAGGCCTATTTGCTGGATGTGAACACCAGGCGCAGGTTGCGTGGCTCACCCCACATAGAAGCCATGGTTAGGGTCAGGTGTGTACTCTGTCCACTTGAGCAGCGCACGCTCAAACTGCACAGTGACCTCGGTAACGGAATTAGGGGGCAACTGGATCAGCATCTCCAGCAGATGGGGACGAACACGGTCCTTAGATGGCTGGTAATGAATGTAACCTGCAAAAGCAGGTTGACAGAGGTGATCAGAAGGCAAAAATACAGCTCGCTCTCTACACACATCTACTAAAGTGTGAAGAAAAGGCATCTACAACAAAACAAGGACATGTTTGTAAATGAATGTCAGACGATCACTGTCACTGCATTTTTGGAATTACTGCTGCAGTCGAGATTCTTCCAATTCTTTAAACATAAGACATCTGCAAGTCATTCTGGAGGGGGAAAACACCCTACATTTAACAATCTTCACTACACTGTGTTTTGACCAGTGAGGATGCCTGGGTGCACATAGGCAGAAAGGGGTGAGACAGACACTCACTGGGCTTGTTTTGGTGAGACTTGCTGGTGACGGTCAGAGTGTGGACGTAGAGACGCAGGTACCAGGGCACTACGTCTAGCAGCAGCACAGGGAACGCCCGGTATGGGTGGCTGTTGTAGATCAACGTGTGGATCTCACCAGTCTGCAAGCCATATCCAGCCACATAGCGCTCTCCGTGCAAAAGGGGACGCAGCATGTCTGCTGGAGTTTAAAGGGGAACAGAGAGGTTAGTGCAACATAAGCATTTCCATTTACATGCTTTCCATACCACCACAGAGGAAATCCATAAGAAAATTGAGATTTTATATACCAGTAATGGCTTCTATATTGTTACATTTACCACATCTCAGTCAGTATTTTTCAGTTCTTGTTAACCTAAATTTTTTTTTGCGCTCCCTGGTACCTCTCTGGCAGTTTAACACTTATCTTTGTAACATTTTAGGTTATTCACTGGACTTGAACTGCTTGCATTAAATAAAAAAATTAAAAAATTAAAAAAACTGGAAAAATGGGGGTGTTCTAAAACTTTTGACTGGTGGTGGTATATATAAAAAAAAAAAAAGTGGCAGTTTGAAATTTAAAAAAAATCATGCATAAAGGTCACACGAATATCACATATTTGTATATATAAAAATTGAAAGGGAAAAATGTGTAAAGCTCCACTGAAATGCCAGATTAAGTGAATTACACTTTACTACTGAATGATTAAAGGATTAAAACACATTTAAACTTCTCTCCAGCCTCACAATGTTCTTTCTGCTAGCCTTTAAGTGGTGGCAAGCTGAAGCTGTAGGCAGGGCCATTTCTTTTTTATGGGAACAGCTTTGTGGTTTTATGCCCAGCTCACCCCTGCTGGATGACTTCCAACGCAGCAGAATGTTGAGCGTCCGCAACGGCCCAAATGTGCCTGGAGCCAGGAGGTCATACACAGAGTACGTCCTGCGGTCCCCCAGAACAACAGCTTGACTGAGCGTGGGCGCAGCAGGGTTTAATTCAAACTGCTCCCCCTACAGGGGGCAGACAAGAACAACATTCTCAGTAAAAGGTTTATAAAAACATGCCACGATAACATGGATTACAAAACCGAAACACTACAACATGGGGAAAGGCTCTGTTTCTGCCCATAGCACAAGGGAACTTCTTGAGGAGGACAGGAAGTAGGCTCTTACCTGAGGGTTGTCTGTGACATCTATATAGACCTTACTGGAGGAGGCCAAAGGGCAGGCCTCGTTCAGAGTGCGAGAAAACATCTTGAACAAAGACCATTCTGTAAATAAAGACCCAAGTTAAAATCCCTGTGCTACTTATGTAAAAAATCTGTAAACAATGACAAAGATATTAAGAGTTAATACACATGTGCAGCCCTGAATTTCTCCTCACCCTTTTTGCCCTGCCCTGTAGTGTACTGGTCAAACACAACATTTAGGGTCTGCCTCAGCTCCCATGCTGTGCTCTTGCATTGCCAGTCCTGAAGCACACAGAGAACAACAGAAAAGAGCCGCACAGGCTGTTACAATACTAAAATGTACAGCAAAAGGCAGGCAATACTACTAGGTCATTAAAAGTAATAAACAAGAAGTAACATCTTAAGGACAATCCATGCCTCCATTACTCAACTGCCTATCCTTTGCAGGGTAGTGAAGAGGCTGGAGCCTATCCCAGGCAAAGTAGAGCACAAGGCAGGGTACAGCCTCAGTAGGCCACTAACCTATCACATGTCACAGACACATACACAGACTAAGGGCAGTTTATATTCTCCCAATCTACCTGACCTGCATGTTTTTTTGGCCTATAGGTATGAGGTAACAGTGCTACAGACTGAACCCCTGTGCTACCCCAATGCAATGACCAAACAACTTCAATTGCACACAACAGATAGTGAAAGACGGATGCCAACCTGACATATTGGTCTGATATGAACAGCCTGGGAGAAGAAACTACTGTGGAACAGCTTCTCTGACTTAATCAAGACTGCCAATCCAGCCTGTAAGTAGAAGGAATACAAAAATCCATCACAGCAACATCACAGGGGTAGGGAAAAAGAAACGCTAAACGCATGAGGAACCAGTATCAGAGATGAATAAGGCCATTTGTGAGCTGCACACCTTTGAGCCACAGGGAAGCAGTTTCTTCCATGGCGTCAGGTTTTCTGTGCACACAATCTCCCCTGGCAACAATGCATAGCGGAGAAACTTCTGGTTCGTTACTAAAAATGGGAGGCAACAGCTGTCATGTTATAGACTGACCAGACTTATAAATGCTCAACATTAGAAGTAGGTTAACAATGCATGTCATATTATGCAGCGAGTGAACAAAAAACACTTTACAATGAGGGGGGGGAGGGCAGGCATGAGGCACACAATACTTCGGAGGGAAAGTCCTCACCGTTTCCCACCCCAAGGGGTTTGAAGGAAGCAGTCGGCTGTACGGTGTTGGTTGAATCAATGAAGTTTAGAGATGCGCAGAAGATTCCAGAGAGTACATTAGTGAGCTCCTTCCATGCACTGTCCACACTGAAAACAGACAGCATCATTTTCCAAAACTCTGTGAACCCAAGGCCTTCTGAATATTACTATTAAAGTCCTGACATTAGCATGTCACCTGTGTATAACCAACAATTATTTTTATCCACAGCAACATTCTGTTTACAAGTTAACATGTTTATACATTATCCTTAAAAGAGCATTTCTGGCATTGACTCAAAAAAAAAAAAAAAAAAAACATACATGGAAAGAAAGTTGATTAAAAATTCATCTTTTCACCATTGGCCTTGCATTGTTAGTTTGAAAACGTTTCTGAAGTCTGCCAATCAAAGAAATTAAGAGTACGGCGTAACACTGCCGCCTTGTGACCAGGTGGACTGATGTGGCCTGAACTTACTCAGTGACAGTGTCCTGGAACCACACCCAGAGCTCAGCACCAGGTGGCGCTGGCAGAAAGGGCTGCCCCCACTGCATGGTGCGCCAGTAGCCCTGCGTGAAGGAGATGTGCAGCTCCCTCACTGAGAACTTTGAGATGACCTGTCCCAAAGACTTGGGAAACAACCTGTAGTGGGACACTGGGGAAGCAATATAAGTATTAAGGGCCACAGATATTGTTTTATATTGTATACTGTGTGGGAGCGGGTTGGTAGGATGATGTGACGCTCAGGTACCACATAAGGATATTATAAACCAGCAGAAACAATTTTGTAACCCGACTGCATTCAACGTATACACCACAGCCGTATTTCTAGTGCATACAGCACATGTATGAATATAATCTCAATTACCTTTCTTTCCTGGCTGAAAGAAGTCTATGTTCCAGCGTGTACGAAACTGGAAGCTAGCATAAATGTCTTCAGAGGGAAGCGGCTTGATAACCAGTTCTTCTTGAAGCTCGTCTTTTGCAGGCGGGTGTGTATGCCCATCTTGAGCAGAGTTTTTCCTACTTAGGTCTTCTAAGTTTGTTGATTCCCGTCGGTTTTCAAAGCTCGTCTCTTTTGCCTGCTTAGATTCAGTAATGGGTTTGCCCTCCTCTGTTTCGGATGATACTGCGTTTAACTGCACATTCGTAGACTCTTTTGACAATAGAGTGTTTGCATCGACCCCTGATTTAGTGTCGGCTCCCATGCTTTTCAAGTTATCTGCTAATCCATGTACTACACACAAAACAAGCACGACAGCTAATAAGTGTACTAACCTGTACGCTGCCATTTTCTCGGACGACATACTGTCAAAATTTAAGCCAATGGCGCAAACGCTCGCATGGCAACAGGAAGTGCCGAATTTGAACCACGAACCATATGTGAGCATTTTGATTGGATGAATGTAAAGTGGGCGGTGCATTTTTTAAGGAAGTGCTTACTTTGGCTTGGATTTATTATTTTTCGTAATGAGGATTACGAAGTAGCTTGTCAATGGGTCTGATTTATAATAAAATCAGTTATAACACGTATTCAGGAGAATGGCTCTCTAATAGTCGTGAACGAGGTAAACGGCGAGGAAGATTTTAAGGCAATTAATCTTTTGCATATATTTGTAATTTAGATAAAAATAAAATCGTAGTTGAATTCAACCGGTGGCCAGTTTTACGTTATGTGCAGAGAATGTATGGTGTTATAATTGAAAGATTTATTTTGCCACTTAGAAAGTGGTGACTGAGCAGTTAAATTTTTTTGTGTTGCTTGTAATATTTAAAGCATATAGAGACAATGCTATGACATGCTAATTGTACCACTGCAATCAGAGCAAATAATAAAGAAACGATATTTGGAGATAAAAGGTGGAGGTGTTTAAATGAAGCTGCAATGAATCTGGTATTACCAATAATCTACACAGCTTCAATCGAAATGATTGAGGGGCAAATGGTTTCGGTATCAAATAGATCCCATGAGACCACAATGAAATCCTGTTTTGGAAAAAAAAATGTGTATCTCACCTTAGAAACAAGATTACAACCTAAAACCTTGTCAGTGAGACACCAGAGGTGTCAGGAAACTTCTGCAAACTAAATATATGGATTATATATTTTTTCATAACAGTGTTTGCTAGGTTAGTTTTATAGATGTACAGATGACATAAACGCAAGTTTTAGTTATATGCCAATGCCTAGGTAGTGTGTGTAATGCAATGAGAATACAGATTTTGTTACAGTACACACAGTTTTTCCACTGTGGTGGCCAGATAATCTGCATGGTTTCACGTTAATGTTGATGTAATCACGATGACTTTGCACTTATCAAGATGTAAAAACTGAATTTACTAAAACCACTATTTAAATGAATAACAACAGTACACTTCAGAGTTTATTGCAGAGGGCATTTGGATAATGTTAGCCTAAAGTGATGCCCCTAATACAATGATATCAAGTAGAGAAATATGGTTAACTGAGCTCAAGTGTATGATGTTACAGTTCTGAATAGTCAGCATTATGTCTGCATGCTCTAGCTATCAATTTCATATAATTTTTAATACAAATGCTTAATTTTAAATGTACATCAATTGGAACAGGTACCAGGGAGTAAAAGAATGCCCAGAAGCATTTACACTTTCCCAAGAACCACCTTGGTAGTGCACAGGGTTACATGAAAGACTCAGGGCTCCTTCCAGCCATTTTGGAATCTTAAGGAGAATTACAATATTGCCTTATGTCAATTAAGTTACATTTTTTGAAAGTTTTACACTTGTAAAAATCAGCATTCTTGGTTTGATCCTTGTTTATATATATTTTTTTCTGAATATTTTGTACAATCTTAATAGAAAATAAAAAAAAACTTATTTATATATATAATTTTTATCTATTTAGGAGTAATATATCAACTGTCTTAATTGTCAGCATTGATACTTTGTTACAGAAAATCACATATTAACAATAATAGATTCAATCATAGAAAACAGGTTACCTGTTTTGTCAGATGTATTTTATTTTGTTCAGAGCACATTACAATGTTTAATGTTTAACTTCTGTTCAGCATTTCCTTTCATATCCAACTTTCACTTCGATCAGTAGCTAATACTCACCTCTCCTAATCACACGTTTATTGTAATATCAAAGCCATGCCACTGTATGCTTAATTTCTAAAGTCAAATCAAGTAATATTGAAATTATTGCAAATACTGGTTTTCTGTATATACAAAACACAGTGTTCTGTTTAAATCACCCATTATGGATGGGGTGTTTTTAACGTTATCAGTGCAACATTTCTCCAACACAATTACTTTATGTAAGAAGCAAGTCACCAATTTTTATTGTTATTATTCAAATAAAATCTTTGCCAGACTTTCCTGCTGTCTGCATACTTTCCTCAGTCATTTTTACATATAACAAGGTTTCTCTTCTTTTGTCCATACTCTTTTATATTAGGTACCTTTTATAAATTTAAGTTTTGATTATGGTTTATGTACACTGATGGATTAGTTCAAAGCGCTGTGCATAAGCATGAAGAAGGAACAGGTTCAGCGGCAGAAATAGGACCCGTCACAGCGCATGACTGAAATTCAAATACAACCTACTATGTAGTCACATATATTTCTACAGACAGTACTATATCCAGTATTTGACTTTACATTTCAATATCAAATGTTATAAAACACCTGTCACTGACGGAAGAAATGTGACAGCCCCAACCTTTCACTCTTAGCTCTTGGTCAACGCTGAGAATTCTGGTAGAATCTTCGAGTCGATTCAAGACTGTTATTTGTAATTCACTTAGCATATTTTTAGATTTCGTAGCTGTTTCATCGCTCAGTAGGCTTTAGTTCCCCCTCACGTGCTAGCAATCTATAGAAAACCAAGACGGCTATTCATATGGAACTGTTGGCTGATGCGTTATTCTGTCAACAGTGGCACATAGCTGAAAAAAAAAACCAGTCACTAGGATAGGCTGTTGCCATCACACTCCCTTAATACACGGCAGTTCACGGACAGACTCAGCTGTGTCTTCCTCCCACACAGCATAAACACATGCGTGTAAATACAAGAGGGAAGGATTATTCTTAACCCATGGCTTGACAGAAACTCAGGCTTATTTTTGGCAATTAAAAATCTCACGTGTAGGTTGGTGGTGACCTTGTTTGACTGATAGGGTTTTCAATATTTTATTAACAATTACTCTGCTGTCTCCATGGCTACATCGGATGGAATAGAGAATTGTGTACTGCAACGAGGCAGATCTCAAAGCGACCCTAACATCCTTACTGAGTCCAGTATTGATCTCGCGCACCGTACAGGTAAGCAAAGAATATATTGCATTTTCGTCGAGGATTTCTTTCTCAAAACGCACTACGATCAGATTTGCGCTGCATAACTATTTTAGTATGAAACGTTTAGCTACAGACTCGTAGCACACCGACTGCGTTTCTGACAGGTTCATGGAAATTGATGTTGAGCTTCAACATAAAATACTGTAATTAGACATGACATAACAGTAGTCAATTTTGTAAAGTTAAAGGTAGTTGTAGTTGAAGCTGTGATTTCAATAATCGCTGATTTTTGTAGTGCAGTAGCCAGTGAAAAAGACCACAGTTCACTTGAATACAGATTAAATTACCTTTAAATAATTGTTGCTCTAGTCAGGATAAATGTAATTTGTGTATTTTCACTTGTGGTCTCATAATGAACATTATTAGTATATTTTCTCTGATATCCCCAAAGAAGGCTTTGAAACAAAACGTCGTTAAATTGATTTAATATTTCTCATTCATCAGTTAACGAATAACCATTTATTCATAAAAATTATTTAGTGGATCGGCCACCCATTGCTTAATGATAACCTTCGCCTTGTACTACACTTTTGATACAAACATTGGACACGTGTGTGTTGTGTTGCATTCGCAACACACAAGGCGATACCGTTCCACAGTGGCATTAGCCAGAATGAACGACTTGCTTGTCATATTTTCGTATAACCAATATTGCTTCAGTTAACGGCGATTCCTTAGTGGTATGTCAGAGGGCACTACGGATGTTCAGTCCTGGAAACTGTCACGCTTTGAAGTCATTCTGGTCAGTTTCTTTTAGATCTTCCTTGGTCTTCTATTTGTCCGTTTGACGCAATGGCACTAAAATGTAAAGCAACGATTTTCCACATCGATATATATGAACTTGAAAAATACTTACATATAAAATACTTTATAATTTAACTAGTTTGTTATTAATGCATAACAACTTTCCCAACTGAGATGCTTTACTTGTACTTTGGACACAGAGAGAGACAGCTAAACATACCTCAAACCGCATTTTAATTCATGAAGCACCTGTTGTGAATCAATATTTTTGGGTGGATGGCCGTTTCTACTGATATGTGTTCAATTTGAACATTTCAAATGATTTGGAGCCAATTCCTTTACATGCTATTAACCAACAAAATTCGAAATCAATGAAAGCGTGTGTCATGTCGTTCAAATGGGGAAGGAAGGTTACAACTTCTTGTTTGGCTCAATAGGTTAACATCATTGCACGCGCCTTCATAATAAAATTTGAGGTGAAAGAGGTTTGTGTGTGTGTGTGTGTGTGTGTGCGTGTGCGCGTGCGTGCATGCATATGTGTGTGCGTCCGAGCGAGCGCGTGCGTGGATCAAGATATATTGTATCAAGTAAATGGTCATGATTACGACGCTCGTTTTAACTACATGTCATATTCATGCAGGTTTTGTCTGCGTTGCGTATTCTGAGCCAAATTATTGTCGTGTCGAATTTTGTTAATATAAAATAATTTCAGTCGGTTGGTGTGTGTCTATTCAGATTTCACGTGGGTGATGAAAATTAAACCGTTGGAAAATATTAAACGCTTAAATCTTAAAGTTGTTAGGAATGTGCGTTCAATGTGATTAAATTGACTTTATTAAATTATAAGTAAGTCTTCACGAGCAGTACTGGTCTGCTTTGACTGTTGGCAGATGTACTAGTATCGACATACGGACGTATGAGTACTGCAGGCGTTACCTTTTGTCATCCCCAAGTTTCACTCCAGCAGTGATAGTGAAACCGCATGTTTTTCAACACGACTAAAATGGTACTTGTTGTATAGTAATTGTGCTTCTGTAGTGTTTATATATTCTTCATATATACACACACACAATATTTGCAGACACTACATTGTTATTGTTGCTGTAGGTAATGGTAGCTATTCGAATTTATACAGGTACAAAATTTAATTCTACATATAAATGACTGCTGTAAATTTTAAAAATATAATTTCAGGAAAGAGAATAAGAAAAAGCACAGCAATATATGTAGTTTCTGCTTTTTTTCACAGCCAGATTCACATCACACTGTACACAAAAATTAGCATCAAGTGACTCACCTTTGAGAAGCACTAAGTTTTACTGGGGGGGGGGGGTTGCCAACCACAAACAAATTTGTGTTCTGTCAGTGTCTCAGACAAAGGAAATCTAGGTACACATGACATGAAATTATGAACAAATTCTGTCCCACTGCCCACAGTTATTAAATTCTTCACTGTTGTATTACTGTTCTTACATTTATAAAGGTTAACTTTGTTAGCAACATGGATTTATAAACAAACATTTTTTTTGTCAGTGTTACATCATTATTGTGAAAACAGTACTGTACATGATACAGACTCAGTTCATTTGGAGTTCATGATTGGTTCCAATGAATATTGTACTGTGAATCTGGTGAATTAGTCTCCTTCAGTAGTTGTGACATTGTTTTCAGGCTTCATGACTAGGTGCAAAAAAAATGTCGTCATCATTCCTACCATGAAACTTTGTAACTTATCTGTCAACCACTGTGTGGGTGAATGCAATCTAATATGTGCTTTAAGGAAATGGACAACTGCATTGGCTGAAATTGAGGGTTATCTACAAAAGCAAGTTAAGGAAGGAAATTATGGCTAATCTGTGCCAGTGCATCTCCATGTTTTTGTGAGCACCTGTGCCATTATGTCTTTTCATTCAGGGAAACATTATGCTAATCTTTCATCACATGCATACTGTACATGCACAGTGCCACATGTCTGTGGCTCAAGGAATTTTTAAATCTGTTTTGCTTCCTGTTTGTATGGTAAAATGTACTGGTTTTACCTGTGAAGAATTCAGTTGTGGGAACTTTGAAAAAGCAAAGTTACATTGGTTTATGGATGGGGTAACATTGTGGAATACGCATCTAGTCAACGGTCTTCTAACTCATTTATTCATTTTCTACACCACTTCATCCTGTTAAGGGTCATGGGAAGCCTGGAGCCCATCCCAGGAGACATAGGGCGCAGGGCAGGGGACACCCAGGGCGGGGTGCCAATCCACCGCAGGGCACACACACTACAGGCAATTTGGAGACACCAATCAACTTAACCTGCATGTCTTTGGACTGTGGGAGAAAACCGGAAAAGCTGGAGAAAACCCACCAAGCACAGGGAGAACATGCAAACTCAACACATACAGACCCAAGGTGGGAATCACACCACAAGCCTGGAGGTGCGAGGCAACAGTGCTAACCACCATGCCACCATGCTGCTGGTCTTGTAACTAATTTTTATAATTTTTATTTGCTTATTACATACTCATATTAAAACAAAACAAAGTAGGGTATCTTATCATAATGGCCTGGTGGCTCAACGGCTAGAACATCAGGCTGAGATAGGGAAGTCTCCTGGTTTAAATCTCAGCCCAGGTGCCAGGTGTGTCCTTGAGCAAGACACTCAAATGCTAGATCCCCAGGTACTGAAAAAATGACTGCTTCCTCCCAGGGGGATGTGTTAAACGCAGAGAAGAAATTCCCCGTATGTAACCCACATACTTGGCTATGAACCTGATTCCCTTGCCTTAGTGCCACAAAATTGGAAAATGTTTATTTCATGTACATTTTCATTCTGTCCAGATAATCTTGGATGCTTAAAGATCCAGTGAAATGAGAATACATACAGGCTACACAGGTGTCAGAGGATCCGTGTGATATTATGGGTTCATAGTACAGGTCATAGGTATCACGTGGTCTTGAACCTTCAGAATACTTTTTGTTGTGCAAACCTTATGAATTCTGGTGGGAAAGCATTTTGTATGCTCCCATGTCATTTTGGAAAAAGTAGTTGATCTTTTAGTGCATTCATTATTTACATTGCATCGACCTCTGATTTTCCAGATAGACGTATTAGATGCTTGCTTGTCTTCATATAGACAAACTGCTTAAAGTAGATTATTTAAAAATGTAGCCTATAAATAAATGTATTCATAATCTATGAGGTTTTCCTGCCTTGGTGTGTTGCCATGACAACAGCACCAATGTTGTGCTATTGCACAGTTTCGGGGCGACGCCCCCTTCTGTGTGACCGTGCTGTTTCTTTCGTGTCACCAGGACTGTGATGAGTCACATGAGCCGCCACACCACGTTCCTTCATATGCCACTCATGGGTGAGACCCATGCTTTTTTTTGGCATGCACTTAATCTCTTTTGTAGCAATGCAGAGGGTTTCAGTGGTAGGTGTGAGCTACTGTCAGCATCTCCCCCTCCACTGTGCGAAATCAAGACAAATAAAAGACAGAACGCATTCCTTTGTACTAACAGAACTAGCATCCATGACTGACTGGAAGGAAAGAGCTTGTATTAGATGTCTGCATGCTGATTTCTCCCAGCTTTGTACTCTGGTGATTTCCTTTTGACTCACGCCAGGGCTGTACACACCCCATGACCCTAAACTGATGCATGCCTCCCTGCCATGCTGTCACAGGTTCTACTGCATCTGTCTTTTTAGGTGTCTTCTGTTTAGGGAACCTCAGAGCTTTCCTCTGGCTGTCCCCCTGTTGCTCTGAGCACTTGGTCACAGAGCCTTATGACTGTTAGCAGCTAGTCGTTGAAGTGTCTGCAGGCTGTCAGTAGGCCAGGTTTTAATTTCACCCTGACAACTCTGTGGGCGAGCACCTGTGGATGTTAGGCCTACATGTGTTGCATGTTGTCCAGTCCATAGTTCCACTTCAAAGGCACTCTTGAATCCTGTCCTAGGAAGTTCAGTGTTACTCTCTTCAGAGAGGATTTTGGTCAGTGATCTACAGTTACTTTGTATAAGTGTTCCTTGACATCTGTCTTATTAGATGTACATTCATTGTAGAGGAACTTTCTTCAGTGGTTAGGTTGGCTTAAAGCTACTTTCTCAGAGGAGATATGGGCAAGAAGCAGTGTTTAGTGTGCAGAATGATTTAATTTATAAAACATTAAACTACGGGACTGTGTTAGGAAATCCGTATGAGGGTTAAGTAGATAAACAGATAAACAAATCAACATACTGTATTTCAAACCGTGGAAACAGGAGGTTCTTTCTCCATTAAATGGTTTGTGCATTACACTCTTCTCATGACATTATGAACTGGGAATGTACCCAAACTAAATAAATAGCATAATTATCAGTTACTTTGTGTGGCTTGAAAATGTCTTGGTGGTCATTTACACTGTTAAGATCTGATTACTCATTAGGCATGCTTAGCAAGCACTGAAGTTCAAACACCTGTACATAGGTACTGTAGCAGTGTTCTTCCTGAAATTTGAAACCTACAGCAGTCTGATACTCCACTGGTTCCTTTTCACTCTGCTGTCTCCTGGGATCCCATAATAGCTTCAATCTGAGCATCTACTGTGTTGGAAAACAAAATGCTGAACACTCCATCCACCTGTTCTGACACAAAGAACAGTCAAAGCCTTTCCCTTGATATGGC
The DNA here is from genome assembly GCA_025773905.1 of Chitala chitala. Taxonomy (NCBI): domain Eukaryota; kingdom Metazoa; phylum Chordata; class Actinopteri; order Osteoglossiformes; family Notopteridae; genus Chitala; species Chitala chitala. Next base: position 12,530,898 of record JABJVR010000087.1, on the reverse strand, counting down.
CAAATACGATCATGTCAGTTTGCCATACCTAACTTCCTTTATGCCCTATTGGCCACCAGGCTGGTTGTCCTTCACTGTGCTGCTGACAGAAGTCTGCATACATTACTGTAGACTGTTCTGGAGAGAGTGCTGTGGATACCACTATCCAAGGGTACACTGGCTGGTATGACTGGATCTTCGGTATTCTGGAAGGTTCTAAAAACGTTTTTGAAAGAATTTGCTCATAATTGTTTACAGTAATACAGGAAAGATGGGCATTGAAGTTTGTGAAAATCTTTTGCATGGTATGTGCAGATTGTGCCCATAGCAGGGTGGTGGCGGGAGGATGCAGGGGGGAGGTGTGTGTTTGTGGGGGGGGGTTGCTTGTCAGTATGGCGGCTTGCTCAGCGTGGGTACTGCTGTATGCACAAATGTCCTTGTCTCTCCAGCTGCCACAAGCCATCTGGCTGTCATCAGGAGGCTGAGATGTAGCCAGGAAGCCACATGCTCTCCTGAAAAGGTGACCTGATCACGGTGTAGGCTTTGGGTTCAAAAGTTCTCTTCCTCACCAGAGGCCTGGCCACCTGTGGTTGTGATGAAGGTCTACACTGTCATATGGTAACTGTTTATTATAATAAGACAATCTGGATGAAAACATTACACCAGAGGTGGTTTAATCCAGTTGTTATCAAATTAATCAGCTGAAGATGTAGGCAGTAAAAGCGGTTGTTAGATGCGGATCCAAGCCACTTAAATCAGCTGGCCGTGATCCACGCTGCGCTATTCTCCAAGGCAAAACGACAAGGAGAAACCACAGCAAAGTCTGCAAGCACAGCACGGTGAACACAGCCAGCCCACACAGGACAAACTCTGCTCAGTTTGGAGACTGAGAGAAAGAGTGTCTCCCCCTCCTGATGACTTCAGTACCACAGACAGCGCCAAAGGCGATGTCACACTTACAACCTCCTCCAATAAAGATCAAAGTGATGTAATGTGGAAGAGTGTTTACAAAGAAGTGAAACAAGAGCCAGGGATGACTGTGAAGTAGTATCATGTTACAAGTAAACAGGGAAGGGCAAGATGATGCCAGCGCCCGCTGCCCTGCTCCTGTGTCTGTGTTAATGCTGAAGGATGATACATGTACTGACAGTGAGCCTATCTGTGTGGACACAGAGCTCATTATCCGCTCCATAGCATAGCAGCTTTGGGAAGAGGTCTTCTCATTCATTTTAACGAGTTAAACATTAAGGGTATTAATGCTGTTTGTGCAATGATGATGCAGCTATAAATGTTCAGTGGTTTGCTAAAACCAAGATACTTGGAACACATTGAAATTAAGTTGTAAAGTGCCTTTAGCAACACAGTTTGGTTCTCACGTATATATTTTGCTGAGACAGTTTGAGCTCTTTGTCTTGCTGTAATGTGTTGTAGCAGAGCTGATGCGCAGCTTCAAGCGTGACCATTCTAGCCATAATCCTCTCCGTCAGCCACTGCTCTACCTGTGGTAATCCAGAATGTGCCAGATTAGGCTCGCAATCCGCCCGTCAGCCTGGCCTCTCTGTGCTGCTCTCGGTGGGTGTGTGTCAGCGTGCGTTGGCGCCTGTGTGTCTGGGCCACAAACAGGTGGGGAGGTCTGCGTGCCAGCCCCTCTTGAACAAGGGGGGGGATGCACTGTCATTTGCTCTTCCAGAGCTTTCATGCACTGTTGCTGGTGAGTCTCACCTTGCAAGGAAACAAGCACGTAGCACAGGAACGATTTCCCCTTCGTCTTTCCTCGCTAAGTGAGTGAACAGGGCAATAAAAGACAACAAAAATAAATAAATAAACAAATAGAACTGTCTCATACACCCAGCCTTGGCAATTGCTCTTTCGTTTAATAGACTGGCAGAGATTACATCAGCAGTATCGATCTGACCGTAGTCTTCTGTGCATGAAGGGGGTGGGTGTCTTGGCAAATCTGGGTTTCAGACAAGGCTATTAATCACAGAGGTCAGCCTTGTTCGGTTTACACACTGTTGTTAATAGAAGTGGAATCCTTACAAAATGAGGTCATCTGCGATACTCACAGGCTGACAGTGGTTGCCCCTCGTAAATACACTCGTGTCACATACAGGCAGCAGTGTCTGACAGAAAACAAGTCTCCACCTCCTTTACATAGGGAGACCCCCAAACGTGAAACTTGGGTGGGCCTTCAGGCTCCTGCAGCAAAGAACTGTTCTGTCTGAAATGTCAGTGAGTGTCTAATGCCCTTTTATTGCTGTGACATGGGGTGGTGTGATGCTGTGGTGACTAATGAGTGTAGTGCGGTCTCTTTCCATGAAGAGCATCCTCCCTTCCTTCTCCGTGGACTGCATGCTGAAAAATCCAGGTGGTTCCCCTCCACCAGGCGTGTACTCTGGGTAAACTGAGGCACTGCTCACTGTATCCAGGGCTCTACAACAAGTGTCTGGCAAATTCTTGAAGCTACACATGGGCTGTGCCCCATCTGCTCCGGTTGCTCTGGAGTTAACAGTTACCAGGCAATGTCTGCGGACTGCAGAGCCATTACTAATGTCACTAATTATTCAGCAGGGGACAGACCGCCTGTCACATTGACCCATTCGAAGACTTACAGCAGGCTTTGCCTATTCTGCTCTGTGTTTGACAAATGTGCCACTTAGTGAAACGATGGGGGCAAAGGGGTGGTCCAGGAGGACAGGCACATTCTCCCAAGGATGAGCAGCAGTGCAGGATGAGATGCTTTAAAGCCTCCTGATCTGCTATGGATGCAGCCAGCTGTGTAAATTGGCAGCAGTTTTGAATGCTGCGTAGTAAACTCCATACTTTGCTTCTTGTAAGCACGTCAGTTTAGCGGGTAAATAAGGCAGCAATATAAATGTCAGCGTGAGATAAAGTGAAGCGACTGATGGTGGATACTTTATTCCGGTTTTCTTTTAACTACCACAGAACCACTGCGATTAATAACAGCTGGGTACATCAGCTGCAGCCTTAAAGCCAGGAGGGATGTGAATGCGCGCACGCGCGTGCATGTCCGTGTGTGCGCGCGACTGTTCGCTGGAGCAGGGCACAACACAACAGGAGAAACAGCGCCGCTCTGTTTGTCTCGCAACCATAAATCTGTTTACAATGCATATCGGGAAAATGATATCAATGTAAAACCGCCTCACCATTGTGTCTATTGATCACAGGTGCGTAGGATCGACCTACGCGGCGATTATGGTACTCGGGTTTCCCCGTCTTTCCCAAGAGGCTTTGCTCCCATTCACGCTCCCCCGTTGACTTTCCTCATCACATTCCTTGCATGTTTTTGTTTGAAAGTTAGTGGCATAAATAAGATCTGTAAGGCACATGTTTATAGCCCTACATTTTAACAGGATTAATCTTATATACGCTTTTACGTATATAAAAGCGTATGTAAGATTACTCATATAGCAGAAAACCTTATTTGGTGTTTAAGGTTCATAATTTGTACTTACATTCGTTTATTTTATTTATTAACATTACTGTTTGCAATGTAACTGGTGATTTTGGTTTCAGCAGAAAAGCTGTCATAGATTTATGTTATTCCATACACGAAAGTTGCTCCATATTGCATTCAACTTCTAATTCCATAAGGCGCGTAGAGGTGTGCGCGTGTGGTTGAAAATGGGAAGACGGATTTCATTAAATATGATGCTGAACTTCACAACTTTGTAAGGTAACTAGCATGTGCAATAAGATTAGCCTATTGAGGACAAGCCAGCAACACAGTTTTTTACCTTTTATGTGTTTGAATAAAAATTTGTTGCTTAATATTTGTCCGCATTAATAAGTGCGCAAACCTTAAAGCAGCCAGCTAGTGTTCGACCAAGAACAATTTCAGTTCAACACTTGTCTTTTACAGGTGTCTATTATCATTATACTGTCTTGATTCAATTTCTGTAACATATGGACTTTCTAGTAGCTGGTATAGCCTACTAATAAAGTGGATATTTTAGTCGTTTAAGAAACAAATTCTGGTCAGATCAACGGTGATGCGCTCGAGTCGACCTTTACCATCCCGATCACAGTCAACCAAACTAATCCCACTTCTGCAAAACACAGACGGGATGCTCAGATGTCTCGCAACGAGAGACGACTAAACTAAAAACTGTACTAAACTAAAGCAGCGCTCGGCAGTAACTAACGAAGACAGTCACTCACGGCAGCTGTTCGATGTTTGTCGCATACGAGAAAAATAATATATATATATTTTAAAATTCCATAGGTATAAATGTTGCCTCTTTTCCGTCATTGCGTAACAATTGTCGTCGCGATCAGCTAGGTGAGAATCGCAGTGCGCTTTTTCTACCTGTAAGAGTAGGTGAAGGAGAATACACGTTGGAGCCTAGACGCATGGTACAATTAGATAAAATCTTAGTCACTAAGAAACATGCATCTTTATGTAGAATTACCGTCCACTGACTTGTTTTTACGTTACATTTATTCATTTAGCAGATATTTTTGTCCAAAGCGACTTACAAATGGGTAAGAGTACGCGTTCATATTAAAACGACGTCAGACAATATCTGAGAATCCAGCTAACAGTAAGTGCTGTCTTATAGTCAAAGTGCACAAGATTCAGTCAAGTGAGACAGAGTTCAAATCAACTAACACGGCAAACAGTAAAATGTCAATACAAGTTAAAATTAGCAACAACACAATGGATAAGTAAGCAGCAATTTACACATTAGCGCAATTTACACATTAGCGCAATAAATAAAACAGCTGATGAAGTTCAAAGTGCTGAGGTGTTCCCTGAAGAGATGAGTCTTCAGCTGCTTATGGAATGTGGACAAAGATGGTGAAGACCTCAAAGCAAGGAGCAGCTCATACCACCATTTAGGCACCAGAGATGAGAAGAGCCTAGGTTGGCCACTCTTCAGCAGGGTGCATCCAGTTTCTTTCCACTGGCGGACTGTAGAGTGTGGGAGGGGACACAGGTTTTGATTTGGGACTAGAGGTAGCTTGGAGCAGTCCTGTTGAGGGACTTGAAGGTAAACATGAGAATCTTCATATGAACCTGGACCAGAAGCCAATGAAGGGACAAGAAGCAGAGTAAGGTGTGTCCATTTGAAAAGGTCGAAGACAAGACATGCCGCAGTATTGTTGAGATTCTTGAGATGACTGCTGCTTAGACCAGGAGCTGGGTTGAATGTTTGATTAGAAATGGTCTGGTCTTTCTGATGTTGTAGAGGGCAAATCTACAAACCCTGGAGACTGTGGAGATGTATTTTGAGAACATCAGATTGTTTTCCATCAGTAATCCAAAATTCTTCGTTTAGGTTGAAGATGTTTTACGAGTTTTTATAAAAAGTTTACCAACTTTTATCACCAGTTTTTTGTGAAATTAATGGTACAATACTTTTTGCAGTATTGTTAGTTTGCCATTTTGGGAGGGAAACAAAGCAAATTAAAACTGAACTAAATGAATAAAGTGGGGCTTATGTTATCTGTCAGCTGTTAGTCAGTGACATGTTTTAAAGCTGTTTAAGAAATGATAGGCTGTATTCAGTTTTCACACGCTGCAGAACATTAGGTCACAGGGAGGGCAAACTCATGAAGTGAGAGGTTTGTCTTGTCTGATTTATGCAATGTTACTATCAGTTTCTGAGCTTTAATAGAGGGAAATTACTCCTTCAAAACACATCTGAATTGCCCATGGATTAAAAAGAGACATGCTTGTAGAGATTGGTAATTTAGGGATGGTAATCCTACTCTCTGAGTCTGCATAATGTAGCGATGGGATCTCTGCATGCATGTGACTCTCGTGTGACCTGTGGTGTTATTGCTCAGATGACCGCCCCTTCTGCCTTTTCAGAGGCGTCTACGCTGACACCTAACAGCGTAAGGCAGGGCAGCACGTATTAGACCCGCATGCTTGAGGGCCCTACCTGCTGCTGATCAGGGAGCAGCACCGCCCTCGTGCCACACACCCTCACCTTACACTCCCAGGATTAGCTCACATGCTGACTCTGTTTGGGGGTGTATGTAGCACTACGTGTAGGCATGTTAGAGAAGGTTCACACTTGCCAGTACAGGCAAGGAACCAGTGGTTTTTGTGCCATCTAAGTCCAGGGAGCTAATCTTTTTAAATGGAAGGAATCTGATGTGCTGTAGAAATTTGTAAACTCTGTTCTGAGTGTGTGTTTCCTGAATAATTCATTTATGCAATGCACCAAGCATTCAGTGCAGTTTGTTAAGCCCCTTAGTGACATAGTTCCTGTTCTTCACCATTTCTCCACAGAAAGGGTTGCAGCAGCAGAGGTAATTGACACGTTTGCTTATTTATGTCTGCTTTTGAAATGTCTTAATCCTGTTAAATCAGCCTTTCCGTTAGGCAGCCTTGTGTCTTCAGTTTCGCAACCCGTCTTGACTCCGTTTTTTAAATCGCCTTCCTCGTTTTGAAAAATGAGGTAACTCTGGATGTGCATTATGTATGAATTGCCTGTGATTGGCTGCTGTAGATCTGTGTAAAGCACGCTGCATAGCAACAACCTTCCCCCCCACCCCACTCGCATACACACCCCAACCACTCTACTCCTCCTGCAACCATGCCCTCCCACCCTAACAACCCCCATCTATCCGTACTCACAAATTTCCTCTTCTACCCAGCAACCCCCCCGCTCTGCATACAGGCTCGTGATACGGTGCCTCTGAGAAGCTGTATCCATGACAACAGCAGGCTGACCGCTGCATTGCCTGTCGTCCTGACCTGAATTTGGCGATGATGATTACTGAAGTAGACGAGTACTACCCCTGCTGAGTATACTATTTAGAGCCCCCCCACCACACACACACACACACACACACACACACACACACACACAGACTGTGCTACTGAAGCCTTCCTTACCTTTAAATATTAACAAAATGAGCATCTGTCTCTGCAGAGCCGAGTTATAGAGGATTAGTCAAATCTAAAGTTGGCATTTTGCATGCATTTTCCCCATAATGGGATTTCCTGTGAAGTGTAGATGCATTGCAGTATGGTGGCCTTGGCTGTGACTCAGATCAAGCGCCCCTTGTCAAGGCTGCTGCATGGATGCCATGCAGGACAGCTGACCTGCCAGCACTGCGGCGATGCTGATGTGCAGCTGCAGCAGGCATGCTTGGCTGGGTCCAGAAACTCAAGCTCTGCAGAGGGCTTCTCTAACATAAGCCTTGCCTTACTTTAAGCAGTGATTATAGAAACAGACACAGTAAAACACTTAACAGTGGGATATGCTACACAAAGCACATTCTAAAGTTGTAACAGAACTGTGGGTTATGCAGATATGCCATCTGGTTTGGTTCATAGTCATAACTGTAAATTCTAATGGCTCTGAAAACTGCTGCATGGTACGTAATGTCATTAAATGTTCCTGTGAATCAGGATGTACTTGTACACATTTTTTAAGCCTCTTAATGAAAATCTTTATATACATAATGAAAGCGTGTGTAGAGTGTATATGTAGTCATTGTCCACAGTGAGGACTGGAGAAAATATCTGTGAACCTGAGTGTGACTCGTTAGAGTGTCTGTCCATGTTTCCCACAGAGATTGGAGGGTAAACATCACCTGACACCGAGAGGAAAGTGTAGTCCAGCGATTAAATATTCACAAGCGGGCGGTTGAACAGGATCACGAGGGTGACTAAGTTAAACCGAAAGACATACTGCTTCACGTACAGCAGAACGTCTCGCTGCTCGCTTTGTCACCTAGAGCCTGTAGGGGGACAGCGGGACACTCTTTTTACAGGAGTGTAATGTCTGTGTTTTGGCCGTGCATGGTGTGATTTTCCAGACAGTGTGCAATGTAACCCTGTACTGCTCTGAGTTGAAGGTTCTCACATACGGTTCTGTGTGAAGTGAGTCAGCCAGTTTGCGCTATCTGGTCATATTTGATAGTAGTGGGGCTCCTTGTTCCATTTAAAACATTGGGGCATCAGGTAGGATAGCTATTGGGAGACCCTTTGTGATCGGCCTTTGGGCTTTGACTGAGGTATTTAACCAGGGCGATCCAGCGAACGCCCAGCTGTGCAGGCAGACGAATGATGATAATGAAGTTTCCCCCGGCTCTCCGTCTGCAGATGCAATGGACCAACAGAGAGCGCTACACTCCGGTTGCCTGGTTACCGGCCTGCATACGCCTCCCATTGGCCGCAACAGCAAGCTCTCCTCCCTGGGCCGCATCTTCAAGCCGTGGAAGTGGAGGAAGAAGAAGAGTGAGAAGCTGAAGCAGAGCTCCACAGGTCAGAGTGCAGGCAGACACACCTCTCAATCAGGAAGACAGGCTAAACTGTGTGTAGTGGTACAGAGCACAGGTAGACACAATTGTTAGGCTGTGTATTCAGGAAGACTCACTGATTTCTGTATAGTGCAGAAGGCAATGTAGAGGTTGTGATTTTGGTGATATATACAAATAATGTTTTAACATTTCCTATAAAAAAGTTATCTATTTAAGCAGAAGTGTTGTGCATGGATGGGGTGATCTTGAAGGATTAGTAGACGTGACAGGGGCCTGGTCTTCTCTCCACTCCCACAGCTTTGGAGAGGAGGGTGGCAGCGAGGCATAATCAGGGTGAGCCTCTCAGAAAGGAGCGATGTGCCCCTGTGGTGCCAGGTGAGTGAGGGGAGCGGCAGGGCAGTGCTATAAATTCACAGTTGAGGGTGCCCCTTCAGTTCAGTGCTATCACCTAAAAAAGCCTTTTCCTGAGCTCTATGTCGCATCATCAGACTTAAACATTCTACACTTGTAATCACAATATTCTGATCTGTGAGCAGCCAATAACTGCAGGTTAACTGCAGGGGCCAATTAAATTGATTAAAGTCATGAGGCAAAGGAAGACAAATAAAACAGAGCTCTTGGCTCGCCTGTCTGCCCTACATACTTAGATGAAAGTGCAGTCAGCCTGCCCTCCTGTGTGTCGGGGAGGGGGAAGGAAGGCCCAGCCTCTGCACCACAGAGCAGCTCTGCTTGCCTTCACATATACAGGTCGTTTACCTGATAGTCACTTTTACCCAGAGCAACAGACTCAGCTGGGGAACCCAGAGATGACTGACAACACGAGCGTAGCTTCACAGTGTGTGTCTATAACCAGATGCGCACTGCGGCTGTCTCCCTCCCCTCACTGTAGGCTTGCCTGCACAGCTCACTGACCCTGGTTCTCCCTCACATGGCGGCTCTGACATGGGGGAGAAGGAGGAATGGGTCCTAGGGACTCTCGGAGTACTGGAAAACCTAGAGTCTGACGCAGACGGCCTGCCAGCAGGTGAGGAGGCCCAGTGGAGATCTGTGAAACCCAGGCTTACCCTGCCAGCCCGGCGTTCTTTTGTACACAACAGTTAGTATTCTACCAGCCCTGCTGGGTTTCCCCCCTTTACTGGGGATTGAAAACGTACAAGGACCTGAGTGGCATACAGATATATGTTAATTGAAAACTCTTAACACTTAAATGCCAAAAGTATTTTTAATGTGTTTTTAAAACCTAAACCTATCAGTAGCTGAAAACTAAGAAATGTACGTTTTATTTATGTGTTCAAGACAGTCTGTTCTCATAGATTCTGTAGTGAGGGAATATGCGACAGTGTTCACACAGCAACCACTAGGCGGCAGCAGATACCGCTTAAACAAAGGATAGCGTTAAAGAGTCATGCCACACTGAGTATATTGTGCAAGCTCTTGAACCATAGCCCTTTGGTCAAATGTGTAATTGTGTACAGCATGTTCCTCTCTTTCAGAGCTGGACACTATACATGGCAGTGAAGTTTTTGGGGAACACATAAACAGTGATGAAGAGGAGGAGATGAAAGATGAGGCCCCCCTTGATGGGGATGTCTGTGATGGGTCCCACCAAAATCAGGACAGGAAAGATGAAGGCAGAGCAGATGTACCCCTGGGGGGGTCCAATGGCCTTCCCCAGCCTAGCTTTCCTTCCAAAATGCTGTCCAGACATGGTGAGGGTAAGTTGTTCTGAGGGTATGAGAATTGGGTCGAAAATAACTGAATTCACTTGATTTCATCCATGTACCTTCTCCGCTTATACTGTACCTCTTTTATTCTTTCATCAGACCCCAGTAGATTATCCCCCTCCTCCCAGCAGAGGACCCCGGTCCTTCCAAAGGACATGCCTAACCTGCGAGGGCAGGGCTCCACCCCAGCAGGGTCACCACACTTAGGCAACATTCACTCGTCGCTGCCCCCTAGCTGTATTATTGAAGAACTGCACCGAGCTTTGGCAATCAAGCACCGGCAGGACAGGTGATCGCTATCACATTGTGGCACATGGTGCCACACCCCTACATCCTACTCCGCTATTCAGTCTTAATGTTGACCACCGTGCCGCTGTTCCCTACAGCTTTAATGGCAGGGATGTCCGGTCATCACCAAAACGCTGGTCTGAGGGGCGGACTTACAGTCTGGAACGGGACGTCCCAGTGGAGACTGATAACAGAAAGGACAGCGAGGAGAACAAGGAGAATGTGAGGCTGGGCACGTTCCGCAGGGACGGCCTGCCGTTAGACCAGGACAGCTGGAATGACTCTGTCATCTCTGGTGAGTCCTGCAGGAAGCTCTGAGCACCATTGTCTTTCCATGCAGAAAAGTCTAACAGTCAGGACACAGAATACTCAAGGAAACCACCCTATACACTGTATATATGTGGGACCACTGTCTGGGTCACAAGTCTATGGTGCTTGTGTGAGCAACTGTTCCCATGTAGATCTTTATAGTTTATTTTCATTAGTTATCTAGGCCCAGAACAGGCAAAATGTAATGCCTTTGATATATCCAACACTACAGTGACACTGGTGAAACGTTATTGTAAACCCCAACCTTACGCTAAACAACATCAAGAAAGGAATAGTGTAATACTGTTTGTCATGACAGCTTAGTTGGAATGAGAGGTCACGTTTAAAACAATGAGCTTATTGTGTGCATGTTAACAAGTGTTCTGTGATAAACATAGTGTGTGTTTGTGTGCTGTGAGTAATATAATTTTTGTGGGTTTATGTGTGGACAGTAAGTGGTGTGTGTAAATACGTGTTTGAGCATTATATGTATGATGAGTTTTAGTATTTTAAAGAAGTGTGTGAGTGTTAACTGTATGTGTGTGCGTGTCACAGGGACGCTGCCACGCAGAATGAAGAAGGAGCTCCTGGCCGTGAGGCTGAGAAACCGGCCCAGCAAACAGGAACTGGAAGAAAGGAACATTTTCCCTACACGCAGCGACCAGGAGCGTCAGCAGATCAGACAGCAAATCGAGACCAAACTTGCCAAGTGAGTCTGCGACAAGCATCTCAGTGAGGATATGTCCAAAATGTGGTGTTTTAGTAACATCATCAGTTACATCATTCATTTTACAGAGTGATTTATCATGTGAGCCACTGTGTGTTTTTCAGTCAGTCAGTCAACATTTTCCCCCTTCTGTGTGAAGACGGATTTTGTCCCTGTAAAGAGTGCGACCAAAAGGACACCATGTCTATCTGTGCTCCCCAAAAAAAAGCCTTTTTACCACTTTGTTGGCATGTCTAAAAACAAAGCAAAGCACTAACAGAAAGCCTAGCTGTATTGGCTAAACACACAGTGTTTGGGGAAATTAATGTGTCAGCTGAGTTTACTCAAAGCAACTAAATAAAAAAAAATGTCTCCAGCTGAAGATCAAATATGTTTATAAACACTGAAAAGAACAGAACAAGGAACAGGTGTGAGAAACGAACAAGAAAGGAGAGACAGATTGGCAAAGCCACTTGACTGCTGTTTGTCCTCAGACACACAGGGGGCGCTCCTCCCTACCGCCCTTATTTAGCTTGGTGACAATTTCTTCTGCTTTTTGGCTTGGAGTTAGGGATGACTCATTGCATAAAATGGGTAACAGTCTGAATGATATCTCAATAATAGGAATACAATTGAGTGTGTGTGTGTGTGTGTGTGTGTGTTTTATGAGCTGTTGGTACATCTCATTTGCAAATTGCATTGTCTGTTGGTTCTTTTTTTGTTTTTTATTCTTTCAATCATGATTTTGTGAGAGAGAGGACCCCCTAAAGATGTGAATTTGTGCCAGTTATAGCTCTGGAACAGAGTGTCTCAGAGCAAACCAGACGTTTCTGTTACAAAGCAGGCTATTTCGTGACTGCTGCACTTTTTACATGCATCACGTTGAAGGTGAACCCTTCTGACTATGTAATCAGAGTTCAAATACACCTGTTTAGCTACGGTCAGTTTGAGAACGACCAAGGCCAAATCATGAGGGAGGCTGACAGAGTTATCTTTTGTCATCACTCAAAAACATTGTACTCTCTGTACTGTGTGCTGGGAACTATGTAGAACATTTCATAGAGGAGAATGACACTTTTCAATGTGTTTCCATTGGAGGGACGTAGAGGAAAAATATGAACAACAAGAATGCATTGCATAAGAGCTGCTGTGCTAGTGTGGATGCTTGCATTTCCTACGCCCGTGTTGTGCTGAAGGAATTCCCATGTGTTCCAATGAGCGACAAGTGCAGCAAAGCACCTCGTCAGAACTGTCTGGCAGGCTGTAGAAAATACAGCAATGCATTCAATTTGAGCGTGGGAACAGCTCTGTTAACAGTCGCCACCCGGAATAGACTGACAATTTTCAGCATCTATTTGTGGAGTGTAGGTAGGTGTGAAAGGGGGAGAGAGAGCGAGAGAGAGAGTCTCGTGGGTATGTGTGTGTTTCTGCCATAGACAGACCCAAAGATGCTAACCATAGCAGAGACACGGTTATCAGTTATTTGGGAGAAATGAGAGGTCTACTAAAAGGCCCATCTTTCACTGTATATGACAAATCCAGAGGCTTTTGAACACTTAACGGCTAAATGGGGGAGTTACTATTGATTTGAAAATTTTGAAAAGCTCTTGAAGTTGACTGATATACTACTATTGATATTTGATTTTGTGTCCATGCTTTTATCTGAACATACATAACAGTTTTTACACATTAACAAAATTCGATACGTTGCCAGAACAGTTCATAGTGAAGTAGGAGCTCAACAACACATAAACAGGACTGATCGTGGACCCTTTGTCCAGCAACATTCAGGGTATGGAGCCATGTTTGGAATTAATAAGCCACCTGTTGCCCTTTCTACATTGTTCCACTGGGCACAGGTCAGTGCCGCATCACCCGTCATGCCAGTGTAAGCAGGGTTTTATATACCAACCAGCTTTGTTGATTTGGCACTAGCTTCTGTCAATTAGATCTGGACAAGAATGGTTACTTGGTGCTAATTACACATGGGTGCACTGTCCTCAGAAAGGAAAAACACAAACGTCCTGGACTCAGTGTTGCTGCTGCGTAGTGGTGTCCTTTTGTAGCTGACTACAAGCAAACAAGTTATGCAAGGACAGAGGCTGAGGGAGGCTTGCATAAGCGGGACGTTGATCAATGGTGTAGAATGATGGATTCGGGGGGTGGGGGTGATAGTGACAGTTGTTTGGTTCGACTGTTGTGTCGGTTCTGAGAAAGCGCTGGCCCTAACCAGCCAAATCTGTGTGATTAGAACAGGCATGACACTTTCCAGTTGGCTGTCGTAACAGGAAGGAATGCACAATGAATGACTTGTTCTCTACCAGTCGTTTATTTTGATTCAGACACATAAATGTAAGAGACAGATTCTTGTTTAGGGTATTTAGGTTTTAGGTGACTGGATAGATTGATAGCATGAATAATGTTAAAGGAAAAGTAAATGATGTCTGGTGTATAGTGTTGTGCATGTTTGTCTCTACTAGTAATTTTTGTATTCCACTGCGGTGGCTATGAAGCCATCACTTCTTGATAAGTGTCTTGAAGTGATGCTGATGCAATCTCTGTCCCACGTTGTGTCACCATACTGCACCCTTCCACTAAGAACATTCACATTAAGCTTTATGACTTTCAGCATCTGCTGGAGGCTTGCAAAGTAATCAGCTGGCTTCTGTCAACGATTCGGGAGCCGAAGAAAGGACTGGTCTCCGCTGTACCATTTTAAAGTAATTTTTATTCATTTGCTACACTTATGCTTTATGCGGTTGTTTATTTATAGGCTTTGTGGAGCTGCATTATCTTGCTCCTCTCTTGTGTAGGCTGCACAAAGATATTCTTTCATCAGTAAATCCAGACCTTTGCAAGCATTTTGTATCCAGGAGGTCAAGGCAAGAGTGTTCTCAGGGCATATTGTACAAACAGGACTGAGTGTCATGGGAACACATGACTATTGGGCTAGTTAGTGGTTCAATTGATTTTAAATAAAGCCTTCTTTTTAACACCGCCTGAGTCCTTGTGATCAGTTGTCCTAGTAACAGCTCCCAAAGATGGTGGTGCCCTTGAGGCAGGGATGTGTAGCACCTTGATCTGCTCAATAAGAAAACACCCACCTCTGTAAGCGAGGGGGGGGAGAGAGTAAGTTGCTTTTGACACTGCTGTCAGTCAGCTAAATGTAAATGCAGTGTTGATGTGACAGGTGACAGCTCTGCTGTATGTTGAACAGCTGCTGTATGTTCCTCTGTAGTCTACACAAACACCCACACACACGAGCGCGTGCTGGTGCGGGTCAGCTCAGCCCTGGATCACCACGGTTATTGGCGTCCTGTCTCTCTGGCAGCCCCTTGCTTTCTCCCTGGGGGACATTATTTATAGCCTCTATTCAGCCCAGCCACACTGCCTCTGGTGGGGGGTCACCTCGGTGACCATCCTACTTATAGCCCTCAGACAAATCACTGCCTCTCAGTCCGACAGTGGTGCAGTGCTGCAGCTATATTTATCACAGGAATATCAGAATAAGGCAGCATCCGCAATCCCCCCCCTGAGTTTTACGTATCATTGCGAGTCACGAGCAAAGGCAGCACGATGAGAAAAATGCGAAGCGTGAAGGCGCTGCGTGGGAGCTTGGTGATTAAGGCTGCTGGCGGCACTGCGCAGCTACTCCTCTGCATCGATGTGACAAGAGATTAAATTACTTCACCGTGCTCCTCTGCAGCCCCCCCACCCCACCCGGCCAGCTTACGAGGTTATTTTTAGCAAGAGCACAAGGTTAAGCTCTATTTTTAGAAGGTGCTCAGTATTCCAGGCAGGCTGAGATGTGTGTTAAGAGTTCTCTTTCTCTCTCTCTCTCTCTCTCTCTCTCTCTCTCTCTCTCTCTCCACTGCGGCACTGGGAACGTGGCGGTCACGGGCGTGGCCCCTTCATGCCTCTGCCACCTGCATTCTGCTCCTGCAGTGCAGCCCAGTGCAGTAGGAGCAGGCTGTATCCATCCTTAAAGTCTGCTTTCACATTGAAGTCCTAAAATTATATATTTGATTCCTTTAAGGCTTTTTCTCAATCATTAATTCAAACTGTACAAAAACCTGAAAGGCACCCCCCCCCCCCCAGGGTCATCTTACTAGCTGTGTTAATATTCTTTTCCTTGTGTTCCTATTAAAAAGAACCTCCAGAGCTTGTAAGTTACACTGTGGACTACAATACTGTTGAACAATATTGAACAACAACAATGGGAGGGATGCAAAAATCTCCCCAGCAACGGGCTACAGGAGTAGCTCTTGCAGGGGCGCCATACACTGATGGCTCTTCGTAGGCCTGTCATTGCCTCTAATATCCTCGCTGCAAGCAGCAGTTGCTAGGCAACGTAGGGCAGTCAATAATATTCTGATAGGATTCCAGCAACGCAGTGGGAAAGCTTTTCTGTTTCACCCCCCCCACCATCGATTTGCTGCACAGCTCAAAGTGGAGTGGGGGGTACGGTACAGTCAGGGCTTCCGTGAGTGGGAAGTCGTGACTTGACTGTGGCTCTCAGGGTCATCAAATACGATACTGGAACAGGTAGAGCCCTTTGAGTAAAAAAACGCAGTGGATAACAAAAATCTGTGCAGCCAAAACAGAGGAGGTGGAAAGGGGTTTTTCAGGCTGCTGTACCCATATGTGTTCTGTGTGAGTTCCAAGTGCGTGGGTGTACTCGGAAATCCCATCTCAAAGCAGTGACGCCTCATGGTGCCCTTAGATTAGAATCTCCTGCTGGCTGTGTATGTCGTGTGATAATCCTCACGGTGTGACTAGCATGCCTTCTGTATGAGTAACCCTGTTGGCCCTATGCTCAGGGAGGAGACCATGTGCCACTGGCCACTGTCAGTGTGGATGCTTTAGCATGAGCTTTGCTGCAGTTGGCAGGCTTTGCCAACGTGTGGTCAGGTGAGTCCCATGTGCCACCGTGGCCACGTTTCCCATTCTATTGGCTGGTTGGAGACTTTGCCTCGTGGGGTTTTACAGTCGTCTGGTGAAAGCCTGGACCAGTGAGTCACAGGAACAGAATTAGGTGATGCTGTCCCTCCTCTCCTGACTTTGGCCCTACACCCTGGCCGCACAATATGGTCAGTATGTTCAGTGCCAGGCCCGCTGTGCTATTGGCCCTTGTTTGCCAGGCTTACATCTCCGTTGTTCAGAACCAAGCAGCTGAACCCAAACGATTCAGCCACCTAGAGTCCTGGAACCACCAATGTTAATTAAGCTTTTACTATACAGCATTGGCAAAGACACAGGCAGACCTTTCGCTTGGCTTCTGTGACGGGGTTCCTCTTTTCCTACAGAGAGTAGTAAATGTGTACAGCAGCTAGTCTGAATTGTGTTGAATAACAACATATGTGTTTTTATCCTCCTGCTCTTCTGCGCTCTGTGAAAGTCAAGTCAAATTCTTTTTTAATAGCTGTACAGACTGAAGGGCAGCCTTGGATTATTGCAGTTTAAGTGCTTTCACCATCTGAATTATTTGGCTCTAGTAAATTTTTAAAGCTTGCCATCTATTCTTGGCACATATGCCACATGACATGGCACATAGATTAAAAATAAGTGAAGGTGCAATGAGAGCGATATCCAAGTGTATAATTGGAAGTGATGTGTATTAGCACTTAACAGAACAATGTAGGAACTGTTCCAGGATATTTATACGGTGTGAAATGTATTTCTAGATGGTAAGTGTGGTGCTTTATTGTGGGATGCAGGTGGAATGTCTCACTTGAGAAATAAATCTCTTAAGGATACGTTGAAAGTGCATACCAGATCCACCTCTCACTTTCATGTGTGTTTATAAAGGGCAATGTCAAGATCCATGGTCTGTTAGTTCCTTGTAAGGAAAATTTGCTAAAGGATAGTATAGCCATGTTTCACAAAATGATTGTTTTACACTATAAATGAGTGTGTGCCTGTATTCTTCAGACTTAGGCCACGCCTACCATCAGCGGCCATTTTTGCAATGAAAAGGAAGGGGCAGATACACATTGTCTAATCATTGCTTTTGTAGCCATCGTGTTTCCATTTCCATTCCACAGAAAATTAGCCCATGAAGCTCTGTAAAGGCTTTGTGCTGTAATGGGGTTGTGATTGCATAAGGTAGAGGCCTGTCAGTTGGTCGCTGCAATACTTAAATGTAATGCAGCTGCAGACTCTGCATGAGTGTGTCTCCTGCGCGTGCAGTAAATGCAGGCCCTGTGCCACAGAGCTTGTCTACATACAGGCATGTCACAGGTGTCCCTGGTCAGTCTAATGTTATTTAGCTTTTACAGCTGCATAGAAAACTATACAAACCGCACTGGCATTCTGCTCTTTCACAGCATCGTGATGGGTGTCACCAACCGACAGTGAACTGCCATGTTATTGAGCCAAACACTACAGGGTTTGTTGATTTACATTGATTTATATACGTCTGAATTATACTGAATTTGAGTTTGGTTACGTATACATTTACAGTTCCACTTGACTTGAAATTACAGCATTCTTTTTTTTTTATTAGTCCCTCTTTCAAAAAAGATCTTTGACAATCCCTCCTTAATTGAAATTTTATGTGTGAAATTCGGTAGGGTTCAATTGTGAATGTTCACAAATACCGTTTTAATTTGCTAACTAAATTATTTTTGGCATTTGAAGAATGCGTAATTTTTATTCTTTTTTATGCAAGTCCTTGGGCAGAAGTGTTTTTCCAGTAATGCCTGTTAAAACGTGTTTTCCCTCTCTTTATTTTACCTAGTTGTTTGATCGTGAGGTCTTCGTTTGTAGGAACGTACTAAAAATCCCAGTCTGGCTACAGTATGAGAAACCGCATACATCGTGTACTTCCTTCGTGTATTGTAATAACGACATAAAATAATAGCACCATAAAATGTATTTTAGAGGTGCTCTGTCTTTGTTCACTCGCTAATTCACTGCTGTCCCCGAAGGAAGGTGTCCTGAAAACGGATGAACCTAGAGTGTATAGGCTTCTACTAACAAAGACTTCTGTAAAATGTATTTAACATCGCCGATGTACGGATTCTTTTATATCGCATTTGAAACGATGATATTGTCATTGTAGTCTATAGGTTACCGAAGTGCTTGGTAATAATAAAAAGACGAAAATGCTTATGGCAAAGTATCCCTTTTCGGATTTGCTGACAATCATCACTCTCACAGCGAGAAATCGGGGATACCTCCACCCGCTCCTGCAGAGCACTGTTTACTACGGCGTTTGCGTGGGGATTTCTCACGTACCGCCCCTACTACGAAATTATGCATACGACACGAAGGAGGCTGGCTCAGAGGTACCACAAAGGAGGCAGGCTCAGAGGTACCACTTGTAACAGCGCTGCCAGGTAACGAGGCAGACTGCAGAGCGCTTAGAAACAGCAAGGCTGAGCAGCGATCGGCATCGGTTCGGGAATTACAAACCAGCTGTGTGTTTTATTAATTTGGCGGTGTACGCTGCAGCACAAAAAAGGGGAAGACGAGGCGGCATTAGAAGAACAGGACGGGTCGATTTAACACTTTTCCCCGATGTGCAAGTGGATCCGACCGCGTCGAAGTCGGGTTTTAGATAGGAGATGGGGATTCCTGGCGCTTCCCTGTAGAATCTGCAGCAGGGGTTGCCTCCCTTAACGAACTCTATGCGCTTATTCTGGATTGTTAGAGAAGCTGATCTGGGAACCGAATTAAAATGGTCCAAAACGTGATACTAGTATTTTTTCGTAGGAGGCTGAGCCAGCGACCAGCTGTCGAAGAGTTGGAAAGTCGAAATATTTTAAAACGTGAGTACCACTTTTTTCTGTCAGATATCAAATTATACGTCTGAGTGTCCAATGAACGTGCTTCTTGTACTTCTTGAGAAGTAAATGTTTATATTGAAAATTGATGCATTTTATCTCTGTCTATATGCAAATTACAAACTGTGATAAGGGAAGACATTATGTGTTTATGTATGGTCCGATTTTATGAGGAATTAATTAGAGCGTGGAATAATTCGCAAGCCGTCCGATTCATTTCTACATCTGAAAATTATTTGACTGTTGACTTAAAATAACTTTACGCAACTGATTTACAGCTCATTAGATAATGTAAAATTATTCTTTAATTATGCAATAAATCAAACTTTGTTGCTTACAAAGTAAAAATATTTATGAAATATTTTTAGCGAATAATGGTTTATGTTTAAAATGTTACGAATGTCATGAATGCGTACCGGTACTGGTATATAAAAGCAAAATTCAGATATACTGTATAGCAGAATACGGTGTCCTCAGAGCAGCGTCGCTGGGTATCCCGCTTAAAACGCATTTAAGCGATCTGTATCTGGAGGTTCCCGTGGAAAAGTGGAAACTGAGACATCCCCTTTTTATTAGATTAACCTTTACTCGCCGCTGTATTTTTGATAAAGACATTGGCTGGATGATTGATTTCCGATATAGTTATTAATTAGTTATTAACTACGCGAGATAACGCAGTACAGATAACCATAGAAGAGAAAGAACCTATGGTAGTAGAATATTTGAATATCAGTAGAAAACACATTTACTAACTCCTTTTCGTGCCGTTATTGGTAACTTTATGAAGATATAAAATACCATTACCCTTCAGATCTCAATTCCAGTTTTCTGTATAGTCATTACTAATGCCAGATTTTTAAAAGCAAAACAGCAGCACTTGAAAACATACATTATTTGCCAGCTTTCAGGCTAGATGTAATGCTAGAGGTTCAGTGGTTCAGGCTAGATGTAATGCTAGCTTACTTGCAATGTAGAACCCTGTAACTCCAAATTCAGCTGTCAGCTTGTTTAGTTTTAAAAATGTCACAGTTACATATCAAAGCAAATGCACAATGGTATTGACATTCCATATGGTCAGTAAGTGTAGATTTGCATTCCTGTAACTTTATCACTGTGCTAAATGGATGGTTTGTGGAATGAATGCTGTGGCAATAAACCCCCTTCTAGTACTCAATAAGTTCATTTTCTGATTTTCAGAGAGGAATGACCAGACAGAACAGGAGGAAAGACGGGAAATCAAACAGCGGCTCAATAGAAAGGTACGTACACTTCAGCTTCGCCACTTGAATCGTAATCTGCATCTGCACTTATTTCCTACAACGTGGCATTAAAATTCATTGCTCAGTTTTCCATAAAACATACAAAATGGGTAAAACCATTCCAGTTAAGCAAATTAATAGTATTATAGCTCAGTCAACATGAGTCCAAGTCTTCATTATATTTTTACAAAAACATTAAAATTACTGCATAGACAGGCATGTTAAGAGTAGCACTGCTGCAGTTATTTACCATCTGCAGAGCCCCACACAGTCCCCCCACTTTTTTTGGTATGTTATCTTGCCTGATTTGAGGAGCCTCAGGTGCTCACTACGGACTTTCCATTTCCATTCCTTGCCTGCCCTGTCTCTGGCTGGTTTCATAGCATCATCACAACACTTTCTTAGTTAGGCAAGGTGACTAAGCTGCTGAAATGTGTCAGCCAAACACCTGTGACTAACTGCAGCCCATTCCATTAATGATAACAGGGGATATGGCAACCTCTTGATTGAACTTACATCTAAATTTATTCCACTTCTTAATTATTTAACAATAACTGAATTTTAATAATGGAGTACAGTCAACAAAAACGCCTAAACTTAAGATTCATGTGTCAGAGCAAACAAGATTGGAGGACAGCTTCAGTGGGATAGATAGGCAGTTCTGTGTCAGTTGTTTCAATCAATGTTCTAAGTTCAACGACCCTAACTTATATATGAATTTAGTAATTGCATTTCTGAACTTTTGTGTTTCAGCTTAACCAGCGGCCCACAGTTGATGAGCTGCGGGACAGAAAGATCCTGATACGTTTCAGTGACTATGTGGAGGTAGCCAAAGCTCAGGACTATGACAGGCGGGCAGATAAGCCCTGGACAAGACTATCCGCTGCTGACAAGGTATGCATGCTTGGCATTATTAAATTATTACATTTATTTATTAAAAGGATGCAGTTTCCAAAAATTCTCTGAATCCCATCTTTCGCTACTTTTACACTGACCTGTCCTGTAAAAAGGCTCCTGTTTGGACAAGTTAATGACAAATCATGGTTTCTGCCCTACAGGCTGCAATACGGAAGGAGCTGAACGAGTTCAAAAGCAATGAGATGGAGGTGCACTCTTCCAGCAAACACTTGACGAGGTCAGTGGGCACCTCACCTTATTCACCTCTCAGGCTATTGTTAGAAAACCTGCATGTTCTAAAAACTAAATTTAGCTCAGGCCCAACCAAGCAAAACTAAAAACAGCACAGAACAGCAAATCCTGACACATTTGATAAATTCTGCTGTCTGCACCTCGTGGCTCTGCAAATACAGCTAGCTGTTTGCTTGTAATAGTGACCCTGCATTTGCTGAGTACAGTGCCATGCTAAAAGTAATCCACTGATTGATTAACTGGCCTGATTAAAGTGCTTATGGCTGTAAGCGTGGCCTCGTGTCAATATTTTCTTGGCGTTGCCTCTCCTGCAGGTTCCACAGGCCGTAACAGTGTTTCTTCTGTGAAGAACTGCTGAGCTCCCCATTGGGTCAGGGGAGTCCCTGCTGTGGAGGATTCTTCCAGTGCCTTGGCCCAGTCCCTGGGTGGTCACCATGCTCTGGCGGGCGGTTTGACAGTGGATGCTGCCTGGAGGGGTTGTGCTATGCCCCACCCGGGGATCTAACCAGGTTTACAGGCGGCAGAAGCAGAGATGGCCTGTCATGAAGACTCTTTTTTGACAGGAACTGCATCAGTTAGTGAAGGAAGCAGTGCATGTCATCAGCTGAACACCTTACCCTTGAAAAGATGCTCCAGGGTCATGGGCTCAATTCTGAGCAGGTTTCTTAACTGTATTAGTACCAGTCTAGAGAAAATTGTCCTTATTGTCACAAAGATTTCTTTGTATGCTACATTTGTCTGCAGAACAAGTTTTGAATTTTCTAAAAAAAAAGTCAATAAAAAGACGCTTTTATCAAAATTTTGTTTTCTTTGGGATACTACTAAGGTGGAACATGAGCACCAGCTACTTGAACAGTTTTGTGATTTTTAACATTTAATATTACACATCTTGGTACAAATTTCCTTAAGGGAATGCAAAAATGTTGGGACCAATGTACCATAAGTGATTAAATTAACCATAGCTAATTTGTTAACTATAGGCAGATTTTTTAAACCAAATTTAATTTGTACAATATCCTTTTTTGTATGTGTTTATAATCCATGCTGGTGACTAAAGCTATTGCGAAATGTACAAAACACAAAACCAAGTAGATATTTGCAAAACTATTTAAAAATTTTTTTTAATTACGTAACATTATTATGTAAATGAAGCGGAAGAATAATTATGTAACTGGACCATATATAGGTTATCAGAAGGGAGGAAGAGGAAGACCCGACTCTGGGTCTTACTGTCCAGCATGTCATGCTTGGTGAGGCTAGTGTCCCTCTGTCCCTCCATCCCCCTGCTGTGGTGGTGGCATCACACTCTTAAGGCTTTATATGTGCAAATGAAAGACAACTTACTTTTCCAAGAAAAGATTTTAAAGCACATGTTAAAAACCAGTGACTAACGAAATGCTGTGGATGCTGCATTTCAATAATAACTTCTTTATTCCATGAGATTAAAAAGAAAACCATTTCAAATCTGCTACACACTATGGACTAGTATCATTAACACCTGAACACAACATTAAGTGAAAAAATAACAATAAAGCAGTTCTATAATAAGTACAGTATATAATGACTTAAAAACCTCTAAAATTGTTCAGCAATGTTTCACAAGGAGCGTTATGTTACCACTTTCATGTTAATTGAACAACGGCCAGAAGTTAAGAATGGCTTTTTGTGTTACATGTGTCTTTGAATACGAAGACAACCTTAAAATAAAATGAGAACCACCTTGTCTCTAGAATCAGAGTCCTGCTCCTGGCAGAAACCAGGACTGGAGTGCTCTGCGAACACTCAGCAGCTCCTCCTCATGCTAAGGAAATACACACACACACACACACACACACACAAACAAACAATATCATACAGAGTCACTGTTACTGAAGTATGTGTTCCACCTACACACCACAGCAATTTGGTAATAAAGCCCAATGGTAACTAACCATTTTAACTGCCCTTCGAAGCCTTTACAAACAACTGTCAAATTAACCATTCAAAGAGGTTGTTGCCATAACAATTAAACAGCACATGCGTCTGCTCACCATGTCCTGGAAAAGCTTATCCTGTATCGACTTGATGTCTTTTTTCATCAAGCACATCTGGAAAACACAAGTGAGAAACAGCTATTCTAGATGATTTTCTTTGGGACATTTCAATGTAAATGCACGCACGCACGCACGCACGCACGCACACACGCACGCACGCACACACACAAATACTGCTATGTTCTATCTGTGAAAACAGAGACACAAACACGTCATCTGGGCCCTGGGGTTGAAAAGGACAAGCTGAAAATGTAATAGATTGAGAACTAACCAAGTGAGCCCAAGAAGCACAGGGGAAGCAAGAAGGTCACAGGTGTGGACATGTTACCGTGTTACCTTACATGTGGTGGCTAACCTTGGTATGGGAAGTGAGGCCTATCAAAATTCTTCTACTCTTGTATGGGATGTAACTAAATGAAAACTTTCTTTATAGCAGAACATAATCAATCTCAGCAAATAAACAGATGAAAATAAACAGAAAAGAAAAACCAATACATGAAAGACTTCAAAAACATCAGATCTTTAGTGAATGCTCAAACTTTTTCTTCTTTTCCTCTCATATGAGGTACATGTTTCATGTTCCCACAGTACTCTGCAGTCTTGGCACCCTAACATGGCCATACCTTGTTTTCTAGCAAATGAACATTCTGAGATTTATGTAAACAGGAATACAGCACATTTTACTACTGGGTCCAGTGCTGTGCCTGAATCTCACTTCAGAAATGAAGATGCGCTCCTCGTTCTCGGCTGCGTCGCACACATTTGTCTGGAAGGTGGTCCTGAGATACTGCAGCCTGACAGATAGGAAAGTGAACCAGAGCAAAGAGGAAAACAAGGACAACAAACTTAGGCAAGGGAAACAGACACAAAGGACAATGACGCAAGAAGTACGTCATGTTGGACCCCAAGCCAACAGTCACAACAACCATGTGAGTGCTAATAATAAGCAGAGGAACAGAGTCATTCTTTTTATTACAGTCCTGTCCCACTTCTGCTCCTGCAGCAGGAGCACATTTAAATGCAGGTGTTTTACATTAACATACAAGCTCCTACTACAGCTTTATCAATGATTGTCATGACTCTGGACACTGGCAGGCAGTAGTCAGGATAATGTCAGAATGGTCACTGAGAATAGCAGGAATGCACACATGACACATTCCTTAATCTATATACAATGATCACTTTATTCCATTAGAGCTGCAATGATCCAGAGCACCAAGTGCAAATACATCCTCAACACATTTAATCTACCACACAAAATTCAAATTCAACTTAACTTGTTCTTCACCTAAACATCTTTGACCTTTCAACCCGTAAGTGTGGAGAGGAGGTGAGGCAATTTACAGAATTTCTAATTTGTTGAAATCTTGTATTCAAAATGAAAGTGACTTTGCCAGTTAAAAACATACAGTGCTACATTAAAGTCACATTGTTTTACATTTCATAATGTGTTTCATGTGCATGGTTATGGTTACATACTGTGCTTTACTCTTTAAATGAGAAGACATAAATACCAAGATGAAATGCAAAAGTTTTCAGGGACAAAAAAAATGTAAATGCAAAATCTAGTATTTTGTCAGCCATGTGATCACAGAGAATGCTCATACAAAATGTTGATGGTTAAAGATGTGCTATTAAGAAACCAAATTTTACATCATGTTCATGTTCTGGATATGTATTTTCTGTTTCTCAGAGACACTCCCTTACCTTTGAGTCTGTTTCTCCTGGATAGAGCAGAAGGTCTCAGACTGCTTATTCCAGTAAACCTGAAGACAGACACTAATTTTAGTCTTCTGTCAGCAACATTGGAACAAATGACCCCATTCTGGTATATCCCTGTATATATATGCACATAAGTACACTCTGTATATTTGTTTGTCTATTTGTTTAGTGTAAGGAGAGTTACTTTAACAGTAACAGTAATTGCAATAAGCAATCAGCAATTAACACAGAGCTACAAACTGGGATGTCTGTTATCTCCTAATTTATTTATCTTTGCTTCTGTTCCAACAGGAATAAGCTAATGTAATTATTCCAGGTAGTATTGATTCCATTCTTGTTCTGAACATTGTCATCTGTACTAATCGTGTTTTGCCACAAAGCCCACGCGAGTCATATTAGTGTACTGTTCAATTAAATAAAACGTAAAATGTTGTGTGTGTGTGTGTGTGCGCAGTTACTTTGCTGTCCATTACAGTTACTAAGTTTGGGCATGTGTACTTTAGCGTGGTTTAATGGCCCTCTCTGCTTACGCAAATTCCCTGTGGGAAACATGAACATGTGCATCAGAGGCTAACGCTCAATTATATTGCAAGGAGATTCAGGGTGGCATACAATCAGCTCCTTTTCCATGTTGTTCAATGTGGTGCCATCCTGTTCTAGGTTCCTGATCTCATCAAAAAGAGCCCTGCTGATCCTCTCCAGCCTCTGAGTCCTGCAGAGAGAGAGGTTGCTGACTGCTGTCTGTCAGGGAACTGTAATGGCGGGTGTTTGTGGGATCTCACCTGTCCTCATGAATCTGATCAAAAATGGAGCACATGTGGTGCTGAACCTTCTTCAACGTCTGTTTGGAAAAAAGCTCCATTCTCCTCAAGTGTTTCTGCATGGACAAAGAACCTCAAGTCAATGTATTTAAAAACTAGTTTTGGCCATCTCTGGAGCCTTGTATGCCTAGTATGAAGGGGTACGCAAGGAATACTTGTTGTTTTTAACAGCAATTGACTGACTGAATAAAATCCATTCTAGTCACCTGCAACTTCCTCTGAGTATCAGAGCTGAGCTGGTGGTATGCAGACCCAAAGTCCTTCTGAGCAGTGATTTCTGGGATTGTCAGGATCATGTCATATTCTTCACTAGCCTCCAAACTGCTGGACACCATGTGGGATGAAACAATGGAGTGCACCTCGACGTCACCTGCCAGGGGGACAGGAAATGAACATGTTTCACATGCCCCCCCCCATACTCATGATACAATATCTCCTCACATATCCCATCAATAACCACATTTCTCCTCTTCTGGAAAACTGTAAGAAGATTTACTGACGATGGTAGTGACGTGGTAAGAACACACAGTTAAAACAACTGCTGTGACTAATTCTTTTCACATCAAAATTGACAATAAAGACAAGCAAATGGAAATAACTGGCGACGTCTGTCAAGAAACACAGAGACTAGAAGATGTGTGCTGCTGAAAGTGCCAGCCAGGCACCACTGTACTTTTGCCCCCCATGGCAGCTAACTGTGAATTAATATTGACTCTGGTAACCTTCCCACTCCTCATGGCTTCCTGCTGTGCCTGTGGTGAGTATGGTGCGGCTCCACTGCACCCACCTGCAGGTTAGCACAGTTCATTGCACCGTGTTTATCTGATGTACTGCACTGGCACTTGCCAATAAATTCATGACAGATGTACATACTTGGAAGCTTGTTTGGGCTTTGCTGTTCACCTGTAACATTAATGCAACAATTTCATGTTAACTACTGAGGTTGAGCCTTAATCTGCAGGCCAAAGGCAGACACAGCTTGTGTTTATTTATTGCTGCAGAGACATGAAACATGAACATGACTGGAAGAAATGGCAGATTTTAGAGTGAGGCAAGGAAATAATGTTAGTCATGGACTATCAGATAGAGATTCAACTATAGTATAGTGTTACACACTGGAAACACTTCCATAATCTAACATGACTAGAGCTGTTCTGCTCATTATAAAAACATCATGGAAATAATGAGGGAAACAAAGTTGTGGATGTTTGCTGTCTGTCTGCCCTGAGAGTGCCAACCTTCCAGTGAATAATGCTTCACATTAGGGGCCTCAGGCATTTGGTTTTATAATGCTTCTAATAGGAGTGCTTCACAGACATGGTTATGGCCAAGATTCAGCCTATTATGGAATTGCACTTGGTCAACCTGAATCCAGTGTCATAAGTATTTTGTTCTGTTTCTCAATTATGTAAAACAAAAGGCTTAAAATGGAGCAGAAGATATTATACCTCTAGCTGTGTCGGAGCTGTTCTGCCCCTGTAGCACAGTGAATCTTTCTGGAGCTATGTCACAGGCTACTCTAGCATTTTTCACTATATTTTCCTTGTTCTCCTCCTCCTCATCCTCCTCTTCAAAGCTGCTCTCCACTCTTCTCAGAGGAGTGAGGCTCAAGCGAACTGAAGTACAGTCTGTGTAATGGGAGGAATGACAGAACAAAGAAAACCTTGCCTGTAAAACCTACTGTGAACATAAGTACCAAAGTGGTCTCAGGAGCACTTGGGGCAATCCTCTGGAAGTGAATAGACTAAAAGTTAAGCATTCCAGGCACATATTCACAACATGAGTTAAATCTCTAAAACTAGCTTATTTCAGAAATTAAACTCATGCAGGGTTGCAGATTGGCTTTTTACTGAACAACAGTGCTGAAGTGCTAGTTTACACTGAATGGACTTTGTTGAAGAGAAAGCTGTAAATAGGAAAGACATAAAGCTCTGGCAGGCAAGAGACATATCCATCTTTCTTTTTTCTTTCTCCTCTAGATAAAGCTTTCAGTGAAAATCAATCAAACAGTGAAAATGTATCTCAGAGTAACATAATTATAGTAAAAAAAATTTACTCAAAATAAGTAAGATAATGTAAAATGTTTTATTGAAAAAGAAAAAAAAGAGTTACTTTTTCAGTGTAATTTCTTTTGGTGCTAAAATAAAATAACATGATAACCCGTGTTCTCTGTAATAAAACTTGTTGCTTTTGACCATACAATGTTGTTGGCTACCACCCCAAGCTCCACAAGTTATAAGAAGAATCATGATGCATACCTTTCTTCTCATCCATTCGACCCCTCCTGGAGCCAAACAGCTTCCTAGGCTTCAGCTTGCTAGTGTATCTCTGCCTGCCATGCTTATTGACTTGCTCCTCATCAGAAGACCCGAAGCTGGTGGGAGAGGCTGGGCGTTTACGGCTGAAGCAGGGCCCTGCAGAACAGAGTGAAAGAAAATGAATTAGGGCCAAGACAGCACTTCCATCTGGACTTCCTAGGAAAAGTGGCTGTTGATAGGTTGAACAATCTTAGGGCTGTTAGTTCAAGTCCTGTAAAAAAAGTAGATTTATATACAAACAAAGTTGTAGTAATGAAATATATAATAAAAATGGTTTACTTACCTGATAGGTGCTTCTTAAGCTGCACAGGTTTTGTTTGGCTTGGTGATCGGACAGGTGCTTCCTACATGTATAAATTACTGTTAGCATTCAGACATAAAAGATGGTACAATTTAGACAATCTTCATACTTAAGGAGGGTACAATGTAGTAAAAAAAAGAGAACAACCCCTCTAATGATTTTAACGGGCTAAAACAACATCACGTCTCCCTTTCAAATATTATTTATAAACAAATGTAAACAAATGTTGTGCTTGGACTGGAGCCAAGGCAGCCACCTGTTTCAAGGCATACACACAAATTAAGGGCAATTTTAGGGTGTCCAATCTACCTAACCAGCATGTTTGGGCTGTGGGAGGAAATGGAAGAACCCAAAGGAAACCCACAGAAGCATGGGGAGAACATGCAAGCCCCAGACACAGACAAACAGCAATAAAAAAATACTATTTTATTAAGCTTAGGCAGCTGCTCTAACAGCTGACAATTGTTCACAGTACCTGGAAGATCCTTGAACACACGTTCTCGTAAGACTTACAAGTCAAATGAGTAAAGGTTTTGTTACAAATCCAGCTTTCATTAGGTCTGGCTATATCTATGCAATTGAACATAATATTTTGAATTTCATGGTGGAATCATGGAAACAAAGGTGTCAGGACCCTGTGTCAGCAAAGAGGCCTGAAAAACAGCAATCTAGCATCATCAGATCTGACAGCTGTATCAAATTCTTCTGTTTAAAGGCAGTATTTATGTCCACCAGACCAAAAGTCTGCCTTATATCCATAAAACTCAATTTCAGGATTAGATATCTTCAGGAAGCTTGTGTTTTGTACTAATTCTGTTCTGCCAGTTTACATTGGAGCAATGTTCCTCTTGTGGAGAAAGAATTCCAACAGGTATTCCTCCTTGAACGTCGCTCTTATTTTTTCACCATGGTAAACTTATGAGCTCTGCCATTTACAACAGCAATGGAAGTAGGTACATCCCTTGAGCTAATCTTGAGCAGCTCTGAGACATCTAGAACAACCTCAGAGTCTTGGAATAAATCTGGTACAACAGCAACACCTGATGTAGATGACAATGGTCTTTGATTCCCTACATTGCATAAAAATTGCAGAACAATGGCCTTCACATTCTATGGAAATTAATTTATAAACCTTCTCATACAGCAGTAATTATTATTATTATTAATTATCTACATTTTTGTTAAAAATCTCATTGTCACAAGACTTGTTCTTTTTTATCTTATATGCAGCTGGAAATCACTAGTGATGTGTACATATTGTTGCACACTAATTCTTATTACTATCTAAAATTAACTAACAGGGTTAAAGCATCACTTAGCTTTTTACCTATTATGACTGGTTGTTACCTGATTTCTTTTCGACTGCATAATGAGAAAAAAGCATTTGTGCATTAATACTTAAATGAGTAAAGAACTATTTGCCATTACAAAAATAGATATAACTCAAATACTCTGTTCATATGTTGCCACAGAATATTAATGGGATATAGCATAATTTTCAAACTATCAATCAATATACCTCCAGTTTTCTAGTAATTGCAACAAGGCTGTTGTCCAACCCCAAAATGCCCTGGTGGTGTGTTGCCATGGAAACAAGTGAGTTCTTCGTAAAAGAAGCAGATAGGCTGTTTCCAAAACCATCCATCTCTTTCTCTGTGGCCTGGCAAACCAGTGGGGACTCTCCTCTGGGTTTACTTTGGGCTGTGGAACTCAGAAGGGGCTCAACAGGGCTCAGAACAGAACAGACTGATCTTGACTGGAGCTACAAGGAAAGGGGAAGAGGTTTAAAAATGGATGCAAAAGTTATAACAGTTGCTGTTTTATTTTCTGGTGAATGACTGATGTAAGGCAGCGCTCCACCCAGTAGGATGGTACATCTCAAAGGTAGTAAGCGGTTACTGGACTTCTGAACCACAGAAAGCAGGTTCATGGAGTGAGCTGCTTGAACACTGGCACTGGTCTTGCTGGATTTGTAGTAGGAGGAGGTCTTACTTACCTGATGGGGTTTGGCTGTTTCAAATAGTGAGATGCAAAGAGGTGACACAGGCAAGGAGTGCAGAGGGCTGACAGAGGACCTTAGTAACAGCACAGGTTTGTCTGCAGCTGCAAAACATACCACTGTCAGATTTAGTTGGTCACAAGCAGTAGCTGTCCTTTCATCTCTGCGTACATCAATAAGACAATACAGAACAATTATTACAGTATAAAGATTGGAAGGATTAGTGCCACCTATTGAACAATAGCAGGTACGTCACTGCTTAAGAAGTATAAAACAAAATTTTTCTTTTAGGTTTCTGACAATGTGAACATGGGTAATGACTCTTTAAACAAACACTAAGAGACAAAACTCACACTAGCCCTTTCAATATCTGAAAGATATGTACACCCGTACGTGGGCTTATTAGTGGTTGATTTTGAAAATACGGTACAACTAATGCTTTGTAGGTCACAGAATCAATGTCCCTAGTGTGCCCCCATTCCATTTATCAAACATTGTGTAATGCCACACAAACAAGTTTACAATATTGTACTATACAAATGTACCCTTCATTAATGAATAATTTATTAAAGTAACAATTGCTAGGACAGAGAAATCCTTATTAAGGTACAACACCAATTTTGTAATGAGTTGTTTGGTTATGTAACTCTACAGATTAATAAAGTTTCCTATTACATGACTCAATACTGCATTGAAGCCGTTTGCTAGAACACTGAGTGCACTAATCAAGCTGTCCATGTCACGAGCCTTACATCTCATCCTTTCAATAGGTGGAGGGGAGGGGGAAAGTGAGGAAAATCGAGCTTTCCAGGACTCCATGTGCTCATCTGTCTTGTCCTTCAAGGCAGGAGAAGGTTTCTTCACCTCAGCATGATGAGGAGCCTTCATGGTATTCTCTGCTGCCCTGCTGTCCACCTTCTCTATCTTGTCCTATAACCGCAGAAACAGATATCCAAAAAATAGGCCAAAAAATAACTGTCTCTTAAACCCCACAACTGGACATGCTTTAACTCCAACCACTAAATACTGTTAAGTGAACAAGGGAAAAAAAACTCTTTAAATTTTACATTGTTACATGTTAAGTGTTGTCATGTAGAGTATTACAGTATAAATTCATTAAGCAACTGATGTATTTTGCCTAATTAATGTATTTTATATATATTTATTGCTGTAGAAATTCAGTCCTGTGATTAGCAGGTAAAAAACAATAAATGAGAATCATGGTGGCCGGACTCGAGTTGGCTGTGTTAAGGGCATAACCTGGCACTGTGGCTGATCCTCATCCTCTGATTGGCTGGTGCTGCCTAAATCAGATGGTTCTTTGTAGCTCTTGAACATGGCACTCACTCTCTTGGGTCTCCCTGTTGATTTACTTACAGCTGTGGGCACTACACTGCCTTTTGCCTGCCTTTTCTTCCTCTGTCTGGGCTGTAAATGAGAGGTAAACTCCATTGTTTAATAAATATCCAAATACAACCAATCTGTCACAATATACTGTGCACAGAAGAAAGCAATGTAAAAACAGAGACTAAATGTTTCATGGCTTTAAAGGAAGACAAAAACAAATCTCTGATATTACCCAAACAGACATGCTGACCTTTAGCTTGGTTGGCTCATCCAAGGGCTTTGATGGGGCAGATGCTAAGTCTGGAGAGGCATCTATAACAGAATTAAAACACAATCTATCTTGCCCGTTCCTCAATGTTGATTTAAAAAAACGTGTGTCCCTTCGGCACAATGTCTAAATGCATATATGTCTGAGGTCCCATTAAGGTAAAATAGAGTTGAAAGATCCTGTTTGGCTATTGAGATGTAGCAGACATAAGCGGCTGTAGTAGCATGACTTCCCGCAACAGGTGTATCTGATGCAAACAAACCAATTGCACTACCACCCATATAATGGTACAGTACATATCTAACTTGTAATGCTGCACACTACATAATTTTTCATAGCAATAATAAACTTCTAAGTTACACATTTATGTATTTACTGTACTTATATTTTTAATATAATGTGTACTGTTTGTATTTAGAAAAAAAACGTTAACTGTATAACAGTTTGTTTTGTCCCTCAGGCAGCAGCATCTGTCTATATATGTGTGTACATATGATGCACAACTTCCAAATTACCTAGCGTCCTATTGAACAGGACTTAACCTGTACATTAAGTAATGTATGTACTGTGTGTATATTGATATACACACAGTAGATACTGGGATACAAGGCTGCAAAGTAAAAATGAGCTATGATGATATTCAGTATTCTATCTTACAAGTGGTATCTGGGGCTGACTCTGGAGCTGGTTTATGTGGGCGTTGCCTGGTATATCCCACAATTTTGGGTTTGGGTCTTTGGGCAGAGGCCCTAAGCCAGCTGACATCAGTCCTGTTGTCCGTATCCGTGTCACTGAAAAGGTGCTTTTTTACATGCAGGCCCTTGGACTGCAGAATAAAAACATTAGCACACCATTCAGAAGCAGATTTAACAAATTAAGTACACAGCAACATTTCTAAAATATGAGACAGCCATTTAAGCATAGTCAAACCTTAGACTGCCCAGTGTTCTTGCTTACAGGTGGTGGGCCCTTCACAGATCTAGAGAGACATCTGGTGTCCTTGAAGCTACTGAAGAGGAAAGAAAAAACATTCTTCAGCCAATCTTACATTTTGTATATGTGATTTAACATAACCATTATGTGACTGTCTATCCTATATCATACACCATTTTATTGCATTGGCTCATAACCTAGGGGTTGCATTAAGACTCAAAAATTACACAGCTGTATAAACAGTACTATAATTGTGAGAAATCTGAAAATAAAGCATTATTATAAAAATGGCACCACCATGTGGCTATTTGATTACAATGCAACAACAGCAATTGTGGTTAAGGAGATATAAAAACATCATTATATCAGAGGAAGCCACACCTAACTGTTCAATTAAAATGATTAATAAAATTAAGTCTCCCATGATGACAGTTTACCTTAGAATAATTCTCAAAAGTTAATTACTTTTTCAATTAACAATATAATTTTACTCTACGTAACAGGTAATTGGCTAAATCTCCCAAAAGAACAAAGGCTGATTTAAAGATGAATATCAGGGCTCATTTAGATTGTGTCAGTGGTGAAAGTTGCCTTCTGCCATAACCTGCTGTCAGTGACTGATGTCTGCTTCAGGCTCTGTGTTCAAAAAAGACAATAATGAAAAACTTGTAAAATGACAGTGGATAGGAAAAAAAGCATCATACAGTACTTCCATACATTACTCTCTTTACCTCATCTTTCTCTGATGTGTCTACTTGGAAACTGTACACATCATCCCTTTTTTTGGACCAGAAGAAAGAATGTGTTAGGTAATTAATGAAAACCCAAGGGGACGTTAATATACAAAACAATTAAAATATGGATAAATGCAGTTTATGGAAAAAATGTTTTTAGGGTTTTTATATAAACTGGAGTAAACCACAAGCAGTTCATTAAGTGAAGAGATACATACCCAGGTGGATTTTTATCCAATTGATTGGAGAACTTCAAACATCCCGAGTATTTTCTCGCTCCTCCCTCCTGAAAACCAAAAGCAAATTCATACATTGTTGCCTTGTATCTCCAAGCCTGGGGTTCAGTTCCCGCTTTGGGTCTGTGTGCATGGTGTTTGCGTGTTTTCCCTGTGCTTGGTGGGTGTTCTCTGGTTTCCCTGTGCTTGGTGGGTGTTCTCCAAAGCCATGCAGGTTAGGTTGATTGGTGTCTCCAAATTGCCTGTAGTGTGTGTGTGTGTGTGTGTGGGTTGGTGCCCCGCCCTGGGTGTCCCCTGCCCTGTGCCCTAGGTGTTCTGGGATGGGCTCTAGGCTTCCCCATGGCCCTTAACAGGATAAGCAGTTTAGAAGATGACTGACTGAATCCGCACATCACAAACATGTCATGTTTTGGGGAAAAAAAAAACAAGACACCCAATGAATACACAGGTATAGCGCTGAGAAAAGAACTTGACAAAAGAATGTGACATTTTCTCCACAGGTTAAAGGCTAACAGGCTACATGAAAACATGCAATGATGACACCAATACAGTGATATAAAAATGAGATTTAAAACCACTAACCATAGAAACCAATGGGAAGGTTCTCTTTAGACTAGATCTAGAAAAGAATATGAAATTAATTTATAAAACAGTGTTTCTAGGATTTTTCTGTGGCAAAGAAAATGTTCCCTTGCATAACTGATTCAGTGTCACCTGTTTCCTGCTGTGGGAGTCTGGAGGGCCAAAGACAATGGGGCAGATGTAGCTGTACTCTTGTACTGGCTGGAGATGAATGTCATCATATTGTTTGTGAGCTCTGTACCCTTGGC
This sequence comes from Chitala chitala, assembly GCA_025773905.1. Classification (NCBI taxonomy): domain Eukaryota; kingdom Metazoa; phylum Chordata; class Actinopteri; order Osteoglossiformes; family Notopteridae; genus Chitala; species Chitala chitala. The sequence goes on along the minus strand of JABJVR010000087.1, from coordinate 12,495,908 downwards.
TTTCTGTGGTGTAATGGAATAAAAAAAAATATGTGCAGTATTGTGGCTGTGAATGATATTACATCCTGCTGACCAAAGGTGCAGTGCTGAACACCACTCTCCTGTCTGAGGTGTGACTATTCCTACTCCATAACAGCTTAACAAGAAAACTTAGAGGTTTTCTTTCTTACTTACTTAAGCTTGCAATTATGCCAAATGTCAATAAGGTGACAATTTGATAAACATGCAAATCTATAATTAGGCAAGTCTGTATTTATCTCCTGCGGTGGGTTGGCACCCTGCCCTGGGTATCCCCAGGCCTGCTCCCTGTGTATTCCGGGATGGGCTACAGGCTTTCCCTTGACTGGATGAAGCGGTATAGAAGATGACTGATTGACTGTATTTATCTCCACAGAGCAGAAACTTGCTGAATCAAACCCCATATTTTAGCAGAAAATCCCCAAACCCTGCAACTGATCTTATAAAATACAGACGAGAAGCTTGACATTTCACCTTCTGTGTAGTGCTTTCTGCGCTGCTGGGCCTTGCCCATTTTACCTTCTGTGTAGTGCATTTTGTGCTGCTGGTCCTTGCCCTGCTGTTAGGTGCTGTGCTCTTGGGTATGCTGGGTTTCTGTGCTGTGTCTGTTCTCTGTGGCTCAGAAGTTCCCCATGGTACTCCTGGGGCAATCTTGTCAGTTTGTCCTGCCTTCTTAAGCTCACCCTTTGTCTTTATGCTTCTCACAGGGTCCTTCTTCTTCTTTTCCCAGAGGAGATCCTCTAACCGCTGGGTGAGCTCGAGGTGGAGCTGCTGATCGCTCATATCTCCAGTGCCACCCTGCACATCCCCACTGGGAGTTTCCTGTCTACCTTGCCCTAAATGACAAGAGGGATCTCTGGCTTTTTGGACTGAATCCTCTAAACAAGATGATGTTGAGACTCAGAAAGCACTCATAGAGTACCTTGTGAGAGTGTTTGCAGGAGAAGGGCAGGATTTTCACAGTGCGCGGTCAATCCATACGAGAGATCTTTTGGTCCTGGGGGCACCACTTTAGAGACAGAGTGTTGTCTCCTGCTAGGTTCAACTTTAGTTTGAACAGGAAGGCTGGCACAACAAGGACCACATCTGTTAGTAATGGCCAACACCATTTGTAAACACTTCAAAGTTTCTTTAGAAATAAGCTCACCATAAATATCACCTCAATGAACAATCATGCCTTGACAAATAAGGTGACAAACTCACATAAATCCCCCTGTTCTTCCAAATGGCTGTGAATCCGGCACTATATTTGAGTTTGTGTCTTCTACAGATGAAGTAAATTACAATAAAACATTTAGTTCTACTGACTATTAATTATTTTGTAGCATGACACATTATATTCAAAAGCCAGAACAAATAAATGTTTTCACTATTTAAATAATATACAAAGACAAACCTCATACCTTCTGTTTCCATGTTTAGATCCTGTACCATCTCTGAAACAGGCATATGCTGCAAAGAGTTCACAGTAAAATGAGAGACAGATAAGGTGGGAAAGAGCTCTGTAACCTTGGCTTTCTGTGTGTATATATATATATATATATAAACACACAGACTGTCAAACGAATTAACAAACACGGTGTAAATAGAATAATTAAAAAACAGTTATCATAAAAAAACTGACATATATGCAGTCATTTTCTCTTTAATATCTGGTATAACCAAATACAAACTGCATAATAAAAATAAGAAGACTTTGGGGAAAAACAAGCGAAGGGCAGCCCATACACTGAAAATATCAAACCAAAATCTTACCATTTAAACATTGTCATCTCAATTTCCTTAAACTGTGATAGCACAAATTTGCTGTCACCCCTACTTGTTCCAGATAGTGTTAGAAGTTTTCCTTTATATTACACACATGAATATTTACCAACATGATTCTTAGACACATTTTTGTCACACTGTCCACTCATGTTTATAGCAATGTAGAAAATTTTATCAAAAAATAGCATCAATTAGCACTTCTGTGAGAGAACAAGTGGTCCAGCTGAACAGTGGGCGACACTTGGATGCATTGTTTTTCCTTTCTTTGCAGACTGCTATGTTCAGCTGTGTTACTCCATGCTGAAAATGTAAACACGTCAGATTGAACTGCATTTAAGTCAGAGTGAGTTTTGTATTCCACAGACATTTTTCCCCTATTTGCCAACATAATATAATTAGCATTATGCATAACAGCAGAAATTACTATACATATAAACTGACAGACACAAAAATAGAGAGACTGGATGACACAGACCTTGTCAACTGCAGCCACAGGCCTGGAATTGGCCCTGAAGGCTTTGTCCTGTAGTGGGCCATGTGTTGTACTCTCCTGCAGTAGGAACCTTACATCAGATCACTTTTCTCAACCACATTACTGGTTGCCATTTCTAGAGCTGCTGTTCTTACATCTATACATACATTAGAATGTAATGTAGTGGTAACAGAAATGGTCTTGATTGGACAGCTTTGTTAAGTTTGTGGCTCAATGAGTAGAACATTAGGCTGAAATGTGGAAGTCTCCCGGTTTGAATCCCAGCACAGCCACCAAGTGTGTCGTTGAGCAAGACACTAAAACGCTAGCTGCCTGGGTGCCATATGTGTCAGCCCACTGCTCCCCCTAGGGGGATTGGTTAAATGCAGAGAGCCAACATTGCTGTAACAAATATGTGAAATGTTGTAAGTCGCTTTGGATAAAAGCATCTGCTAAATTAATAAATGTTAAATTTGTGATCTTGCCTGTTCACTCCTGCTGTGACACTGTGCATTCACAACAGAGATGCTGTCAGAGATTTTGGTCATCATCAGATCTCTAATACAATTTTTCTTCTTCTCAGAGGAACTGACCATCTTGAGTGGTGGTTTCACCTTACTCCTTAACGATGGGGTTGCTACAATTAACAACCAACAAGGAAGTGTTTAAGACATAGAAAATAATGTATAATTATTTCTCTTGAACAAATATAACGCCCAATAAGAGCAGAGTCAATGCCTTGGTGTTACCAAATAAAAACCAATAAAATAACCAATTTAAAGTGTCTTAAAACAAACTGCCATATCAACAATGTTCCACAATGGATCCTGAAGTTTTAATTTTTGTGCCGTTAAAAAGGAGTGCTCCAGTGTAGTGACCTGGATAACAGAGGGAGTAAAAAGTGAGACACTTAGCAGTTGTCACAAGGGATAGTGAAGTAGCTGACATTGGCTGAGATGGTTAACCAAACCCAAAACCAAATTTAAATCTTTACTACTAATTTAGGTTCTAGGCTTTGAAAAGGCAGTGAGCAGGTAAGATAGGCTGAGCTGGAAGAGGCAGTAAGACAATGAGGCAGGCAGAGTTAAAAGGCAACTCATAACTCACCTGCTGGCAGGACACTGCTGCAGGGAGTCATGTCCATCTTGCGGCTGCTGCTGTTGGAAATAATGGTGCAGGACTCAGACACCTTCTTCTTTAAAGGAGTCATAGTCTGCAACAAAAAGACACCACACTTTCTGGTCACCTCACAGTTGTGCACCAAAAAAAATTCCAGGCAGCATTCAAGAACTATGACTGCTGTTAAGGTCACCTGTAAGGGGTGCAGCATGGTCTGCTGCTTAGAAGGGTTGCATGCCTTCCCATTTTGGCCTGGATGAGTGGGCATCTCTTTGGAGCTGCTCCTGTTCAGTATAAGTGCCTCTCTCTCCATGCTGGGTGTTGATGAGAGCTGACTTTCAGGAACAGCTGCCTGTTTACATTTAATAAAGTGGGCTACATGCCAAAGGTGATAACCCAACAGGCACAGAGACAAGACACAGCATTATACCTGCAGGTTTTTAATTGACATATACTGTATAACATGGGTAATTACCTGTGAGCTACCATCATCCAGTATGATTTGTACAGTTGTCTTAACCACAGAGCCACTATTCTTCCTCACAAATTTCTGAAAGCACACAGAACCAATGTCACATTCCAACCTACTGCTAGGCAATCATTCTACAGAAAAAAAATCTGTTTGCCCAACATTAATGCTCCAATTAACCTTTAAAATGGAAGTTGTGACTCAGTATCTTGACATTGGAGGAAAACCCTTCACATCCACACCAAACATGGGAACTTACATTATGCTTTGTAGTGCCATACACACGAGCAACAGTTTGAAGAATGTCAAGTGAAGAACTAAAGTGGATGATGAGCTCAGAGCTCTCGATTCCACCCAGACATAGAGGCTCAGACAGTAAAAGTCTCAGCACCTTCCTGCTGCTCTCCTCTAGAAAAGCATGACAGTGTAGAAACAGAACAGAAAAGAGGCAATATTAAGGAAAGGTGTTACAAGTACAATCAATAACATAACCAGCATCAGCATCTACATCAAAGATAAGTTCCAATAAAATACTGCATTAAATTATCACTTTCATCCATGCAAGAGAGTACTAGCATGTACAACTGCATGTACAATCTCTAAATATGTGGAATGCAAGGAAGGACTCTGAGCCAGGATTTTCTTAGAATATTGTCATGACGATGTTTACCTTTCACTGTGTAGCTCTGAACCTCATTCACAAAGATGCACACTGTGTCCCATTGACCATCCTGTTAAATCACAATCAGGAATCTATTATTTAAAAGTATGGCCACTTGAATGTCCTACTGAAACCATGATGCTGAGTGATACATTTCTTCACTTGCATTTACAAACACATTTTTTTGACCTAGACTATAATCACAATTATTATATTACGGTGAAAGGGAATTTTTTTTTAATTCTGAAACTTTTTAGGGGATAAGAAATACCCATTGTGTATTAACTTTTAAATTCTTTGAAGTAAATACTCATCTATGAGACACTTTCCATCTTCATTAAATCTTTGGTTTGCATCAAAATCAATATAAACATGACTATAAATCATACAGATAACCAGTACAACAATGTTTTCAGCTTAGCATAGTACAGAATTTATAGGAATACTGATGTTTTATTTTTGCTGCTAATTACATCACAGAAATTCCGGGCAGCAACTTAAAATTATGAACTAGATGTTCAAGATGACTGAAATTTTTTATTATTAAAATCAGTATGTAAGAAAACTTTTTAAAATCCAACACAGAAGTAAACCCAAAAAAGAACAACTGCTGTTTACCTCTGCTTCCTGGTCTGGTATAGAGAAATAGAAAGATATGCTCTGACTTTCCAGGTTAAAGTCCACCCAGAACTCTTCAAGTTTCTCATCGGATGGCTTCAGCAGCTGTGAAATACAGACAAAGGGAACTGGTGCAACTCTGCTTGTGGGCCCAGATAAACTATATCCTTAACACTTAATTAACAAGACTTATTTTATGACTGACAATAAAAAAAATCAATCAGGGCAAATTGAGGAACTGACCTCATGCTTGCCAAAAAATGCTTCCAGGCAGGGGTAGGAGTACACTCTAGGGGTACAAACACAAAAATATTTTGACTCTGGAACTTCAAACTCTTTGGGACATGTGCCAATACAAAGATCAGACATGAGGGAAAAAGTCAAAACATAACACTTTCAATACCTTCTTTTGTCTCCTTGAATGCCATTGACAAGGTTCAGAAATTTGCGGCAGTCCTAAAAAAAAGTGGTACAGATTTCAAATACATATCAAAATACTGTTGTAGGTAATACCATCACAATGTGTACTCACTTTGTTAAAAAAAAAAAAAAATCAGTCTCACTTACAGTCTCAAACTCAGTATCTTGGATTTTAGTGAAGGCGGTAGCGACAAACTCCATTTTGAACCAGCAGAGGGCAAGCTCCTGCCTCTGCCCTCGGGTTGTCATTCGGCAGAGGGCCTCCATTAGGCCAATCTGCAGGTCATAGTCTGAACACGCATGGATGGGCACAAGGGCATACCCATAAACACACAGAACTGTCCACTCTGTGAGAGAACCTGTGAAACTGCTAAATACTACACTACCTCCACTTTCCAGGACTCTATTGGCCAACTTCTTTCTGCGCCATTCAGCAAATACACAACACAAATGCAGAACAAATTATTCTTCTTATCTAAAACTACTGTATTACAATTGGCAAATTATTCATTTAACAGACACTTTTATCCAAACAACATACAACGTTTCACATACATGTTACAGTGACCTAGTGCTGGGTATCTTGCTCAAGGAGACACCTGGCAGCTAGGCTAGGATTCAAACCAGGAGACTTCTGCAACCAAGCCTGATGTTCTATCCATTAAGCCACCAGGCCACATACAGCAACATTTTTTTCTTTAGCAGACAAGAAAACTTACGTAACTGCTGAAACCTCCTCTGATGACAGGATTTTGCTTTCTTTTTTTAATTGTACTGGAATTTTAGCCAAAATAGTGTTCAGTTTCTGAACCGCCTGACCAAAAAAAGAGCACAACACAAACTGAAAGTTTTCATTATGGACACACTTCATGTCTCTGTGACTCTCTATGCCATATATACAGTACTATAAAAAAATACATGTCCATCATTGCTGGTGTTTGTGTAGCCATTTTACTTGCAATTAGCTTGAACTGTTTGAAAAAACTGATTTTCTAACCTCTTTCTGGATCAGAATATGAACTTGTGGTTCTGTTGCTAAATGGCCAATATGATGCAGAAAGGTTTGCATCATTTGACATTTTCCTGGGTAGATTAAAAGGTTCAAATAAAACATTAACAAAAGTAGAACCCTATATTGTATTCCAAAATAACTGAAGCAAACACATATATACCTTCTTTACTGTTTTCATATACTGCCTACAAGAAAAAAGAAAACACAAATATCTATGTGTTCACTAATTAGCATATGTTAAAAACAGACGGAGATATTGAAAACAGTATAGTTGTATTAAAAAAATGTGTCAAGAGAAAACACACATCTGCAAGAAAATTGAGTAGTAACTGATTTCACTCACCAGTAAAGCATCTAAGAAGTCCTCAGCGAGGTTGAGTAATGCTTCATTATAGAGCTTTCCAGTCTGCAGCCACATTTTCCTTGCTTTCTCAAACCAAGGCACCATGTGTAGAAAAAACAAGATTCAGATCTATGTTAGCTATTGAGAGTACATCTGCACTATTATATACAAGCACCCATGTGACCTCTAATAAATGACTCACCAAAGACGTGGATAATACTTATCTTTTGAACAAGGCCCTGGTGTACCATACCTCCCAAACTTTGACTGTCTGGAGAAGCAAACCTGACAAAACAGTTCAGGCCGATACAGGCATGCTTTATGTTGTTATTATCCAATTCCTTTAAAGACATGAAAAGAGGAAAATATTGCTATATTACACAATTGCTGTAATGAAATGTTGGTTCACCATGACTAATACACCAAAAATAATAATAATCATTATGTATGTATATATATATATATATACACACACACACACATACATTTTTTTCATTAACAGGAATTTATCCTACCCTGTTTATGAGTTTGTCCAGCTTATTGATGAAATTTTTAGAAAACTTTGGTATAATTTCCTCATTGCTGGTATTACGCAGAAAATCCTCCAGAGGCTGAAAATCATTTCGCTTCAAAGCCCCATCAATCATCTTTTCCAGCTGGATATAAATAACACGCGTAGTAAAACACTCAGCCACAGTAAGGCATCTTTGTGAAGTACTTTGAGGCAATTTCTGAAAGACGCTATATTAAAAATAAAGGGGAAGAATTATATGTGAGAATCATGACCATACTCACTGTTAACCTGTGTGCTATAGTTACCTGTAGGTCTACGCGAGGTGCCATATTCTCCTGACAACCCGAACCACAAATGTTCAAACTGAAGCCCCACAGGGAGATGGTCAGTCTGAAGAAAACCACCAACTCGGAAATCACAGAATAGGAATTCTCCAATAAACGCGATTAACTCTTTTAACACCAGCTGTAACAGCAGCGTTACATGTGCATTATAATTAACTTTCATTATGCTCAGTATATTTTCATTGTTATTTTAGTAACGCGATGCTTTTAAGTGGCACCAGTCTACGGCAAGCTAGATCAGTAGGAAACTAAACACGAGGTACAAGAAGAGAACTGCAGTTTCTCTTGTGGTCAACGCCGATATAAAACATGAAAAGTTAACGTTTCTACGATGACATGACACTCTCTCACGACACGACTGTATATCTTCTCAAATATCGACATCTACCATGTCAAAACTCTCTCAGCTACCTACAGCTGTTACTTACTTGCAGGTGCTTGTGCTTAAATTGTCAGTAATATTTACTACAGAAATCTGAAGATAAGTGTATATAGAATATATAAATATATTTTTTTACCAAAGTTTCGGTGTGAAAGTAATTAATGATAAGCAATCATTTGTGATGCAGCACAACGAATTATCGTCATGCTAATTAAGGTTAAAAAAAAAAAAACTAATATTTTCGGTTAGTCTGTCTCGCGACTGATAACGCTCTAAAAGTAGTAGTCACGAGGACAAGAAAAGTTACCCGCGCAGCAGTTTCAAAAACGGCGCGCGCGTGCGTGCGTGTGGTAGAACTGTTAACGAAGAAAGTGACTGTTTAGCAGTATTACTTAATCTACTTTATACATTGCTTGATCGATACATAAGAAACTATTTCTATTTGACTGCTTTAATTCAGGAAATTGTTCCAAGATCACCCTGGTTCTACTACGACTCTGATAAGACTTTATTAAACTCAAAATTGTGGTTGGATGAATAATTGAATTTACTTAATCCTTTGACAGTTTTATCTTCAGAATATTTTGTATGCCCCGCCCCGGCTTTCTCACTGTGATATGAAATTTAAAGTGCCATTCACAAAACACCACAGCAATGTATTACACTAAAACATCATGCACAGATAGGCGTAACACTTAAAACCTGACATCCGATCTTTTGTTTTTCAGAGTTTAGAAAACATATGGACTATAACCACCAAAACTATTCCTTTTGTGTGTGTGTGTGTGTGTGTGTGTGTGTGTGTGTGTGTGTGTGTGTGTGTGTGTGTGTGTGTGTGTGTGTG
>JABJVR010000087.1:12467129-12486825 GCA_025773905.1 Chitala chitala | reverse complement strand
AACCGGAGCACCCGGAGAAAACCCACCAAGCACAGGGAGAACATGCAAACTCCACGCACACAGACCCAAAGCGGGAAGTGAACCGCAGGCTTGGAGGTGCGCGGCGACAGTGCTAACCACCACGCCACCGTGCCGCCTAGGAGGGGATCAATTTCTTTATAATAAAGCTTGATTAAATTCACTGCATCACTGGAGATTCCCCTTGAGAAAAACACTATGGTAAATTAATTTAATGGCGATGAGCTTCACTGTTGCTGTGGGAATCTGTGGAAGGTCCTGCCACTTCCACAGCTTTAGTGTCACGATGTAGTGTGTACATAGTTATACACCCCTAACTTGTTTTGTCACACCTTCTGAAGCACCATGCACGTCTTTTGGCTTTTTCCTGATTCAGAGGACAAGTGCTGGCAGAATGCTATAAAAATGTTCAGGGCTGGGCCTTTATGTTGGCTTTCCACTGAGAAGAGCAAATTTAATGGGGCTTTTAGAATACAGAGATGAGACGGGATGAGTTTTTAAGTTGTGATGTAAATAGTTCACTAGATTCTCAGAAATTGCTAACATCCTGCAAGACAACTACTTTTTTTAAAAAGAATTTTAAAAAGGAGTAAATAAGGTGAAATCGTCCCAGTTTTTAGTTTGGAACACATTTCTGAAGTATGCCTTGTATATTCAACTGATATGTGTAGCAATGGCAGAAAATTGGATATTACACTCCATTGTAAGGAAAGGTGGACTAATTTAATGTTATAACATAATTGTTAAATTAAAACCCTAAATGTCTTTTCATAGTCTCACAGAGGATGTCAGTTCTAACAAAAATAAACAAGTAGAAGTTTTTTTACTGGCGTTCTTGAACTAATTTACTGCTCTCACTAACACAAAATGAGGTGGTCTACCACACCTCGTTTGGAGAGTCTTCGATTAAGGGCAGTGACCTCAGGAACCGCAATGCTTTGTGGGGAGAGAGATTGTTTGAGCAGGAAATGATGACTAGCTTAAATATGTCTTCATAAAACTGTCATTTGTGCTGAGATTTAAAAAAAATTGTTCTTACATCCATTGCCACTTGTACAAAGTTTAGGATAGATTCCTGGGCTGACAGTTGACCTTTGCAACCAAGACAGTTAGTCTGTATTTAGGTTGCCTAAAATCTCGAAGGATTGCTTTCCAGATGCCTTTAGAGGTAAACTATTGTAGACCACAAATTGGTCCTGCTATCTAGATACTGTCCAAGTCCTTACTTCCCAGAAATATTTTCACATTTGCTCATAATTATTTTTTCACAGATGAACTGGCATAGATGGAAATTCTCATCAAAGCTAGAGAAAAAAATACCCAAAAAGAGAGTATAAAATTGGGGGAAAAATTGTGGTTAATGAGGGATTGCACTGATATATCTGCTGCTGATGTCCTCAGTAAATTTAACATGCAGTACTGAAATTCTGGCTGAAACCAGAGGTCCCTTTGCACACATGATCTCAGGGGTGGTAGTGATTTTGAGTCATTCAAAAGTTCAGAGCTCATTATTTTTTCATTGACAAGCTCAGACAAAAGAACCTTAATTTTCCTTAGCTTAGTGCTGTGTAACTTTGACCTCCTTTGGATACGGTGTTGCAGTGTATTTGACGTACATATATATAAGGCTTCATGAATGGCAGCTGTTCTTGCAAGCTTCAAAGGAAGAACCTCTATATATGAAGTCTGAGAAGTAGAAATTTCTTCTTTTAAAGAAATATTTTTAAATATTGGTTTAATTTATAACTTTATCCAAGGTGCTGTTTGCAAATATGAGATATAAAAATACAGTGAAAGTGAGCTCCTTGTTGTTCTCTGTGCTTTTGTTAATTATAGAACAATTGTAAACCCATTTATCCTGTTGGTACAATACAATGACTACAATATGACCCATTGATTTTAGTTTTCACAGTTTAGCTCTGTACTGTTGTGGCTTGGTGGAATGATCATTTGTTTATAGGAAATAGGTAATTTGAGGAGTTAAGTCATTTGCTGAGAGGCTTGCGTACATTCAGGAGTGCCATACTGAGAACTGGTATGGAAGCGTAAGTTTTTGGACTCATTCATACTTTCAGAACATAATGAATGACACTGGAATTTAAACCTCAAACTTACTGTTGTAGTAGCCAGTATATAATACTATCCCTCATTTTTGCTGCAGTAGACAACAGGTTTTGCATTGAATATATCTCCTAAATCTTTGGTAGGAACTCTAACCTGTGACTAAATTGACTGATTTCCAGGAAAAATGAATTTAGATTTGAACAACTCCCCCTGGAGTTCTGACCCCAAAGCACATTGGAGGAAAATGTTGTAAAATGTTGTAAAATGTTGCCTTCCAGTGACAGCTTAGGCTATTTGTGGTAGCCTAGATATTTCCTTCTTTATTGAAAAAAATTCTGTTCACTCTTCACCTTTGTGTTTTTTCACCCATAAATTCTGTTGTCATGTTTGGCATGTACAGCAGGCGACAAGGTGGAGGCAGGTCTACGTGCGCATGCTTTAATTCAAAAACACAGGCAAAACACTAACCAAAAACAGTACAAAACTACACAGGCATCTCAAAAGGAAGCAAGGCCGTGCACAGGCACAATGCTATAAAGGAAACTTGGGCAAAAACCGGCATCGGAGAAAAGGGAACCGAAGAACACAGAAACACGGTCAGCATGGCAACAGCACACAGAACAAGTAAGGCGAAGTGACTTCAACAACAGGCAATGACATGCTGAGAGCAGCACATCTAAAGAGTGAGCAAACAGGAAATAAACTGGTGAACACGCTAGACAACAGCAAACAAGGAACAAGGGCACAAGATGATGGAATGAGTGGGCGTGGCCATACAATAAGCACTGCTCAGGCAAACTGTGGCAGCTGTGACTAAGGTAAACTTTGGGATTTAAACTATACTGTACCTGTCACGGTTTTACCTGATGTCCTTGTCATCTGGCCATGCCCATTTGTTTCCTTGTTTGTCTACTGTTTTTGGGTTGTTTTTTGCCATTTGTTCCTTCTTGGTTTTCCCTTGCCCCTGTCATTACCCGTGTAGAGCCTTTTTGAGTTGTGCCCTTTTTATGGTTGATTTCTTGTTCCTTTGTTTGGATTCGGTGGAAGTTTTTGCAATAAACTGTCTGTGAATAGAATAGGCTCTGTGCCTTCGTGTCTTCTGTCTATCGTGACTACATGTGTGCTTGTTGTACCATGACTTTGGAAAATACTTGATTCTTATTGGTTCAGAGATGTCACATGGGTGTGCATTAATTTTGTGGAACCTCACATGTACATTCAGCAGTTTGTTAACAATTCAATATGGATGTGCACTTATTTTGTTGAACATACCAAATCCGCTAAAGGGACTTGCTACTTCCAGTGAGTAGCTTGACCAGACATTCCATCATTATGGGGTTTATATTGTTTCAAAGTACACTGAAACATTATATGCTAATTAAAAATTTCTTCTGAAATTTACCATGAATAGTCAATTTTTTTTACGCCTCGCCACACCACACCAAATTGTCATTACATACCTGGTCATGATCTATTCCTGACATGGTCTACATCAGTTCTTTATTTATTACCCTTGCAAGTTCTATATCAGTAGAGGTAAATAAGAGCCCTAATACCACATAGACATGTTAGCAGTCACCATAGAAGGCCTGACTGCATGTCTTCATAGAGGAAGTCAGGTAGGACCAGCGGTATTTGCTGTTGTTTTCTGGTTAAGCAAAGCATCTAAATTGAACTCTTCATAGAGCGCTTGGCTTCTTTTCTTCTTACCTTCAGGACCAGTTTTTTCAAAGCTTTGATACAGATAATTATAATTACGACAAATTTTCACAACTACCAATACTGTTATAAATACATTGCATTCGCTAGTGTTAGATGTGAGTTACAGAGGTGGGCCTGTATCAGCCTCAGAGCTGCAGCATTTTTATTGATTTGTTCCATGTGACGTTACTGGATGCATCCGCAGTGACTCTTTACTACACACACACACACACACACACACACACACACACACACAATGTTCCCTTACAGATTTATTTCTTTATTTATTTATTGTCACATGGCCATTATTTGCTGAGCTTTTTTGTTGTTGTACATTATACAACAACAACAACAACTTTATTTATAAAGCCCATTAAAGCAGCCAGAGCTGACACAAAGTGCTGTACGACTAAAAGCCAAAAATATAAAAACAAGAGGATAAAAACAAGAGGAAAAACAGAAAGAGAAAAATAAAGACTTAAACAAAAGATTAAAAACAGATAAAAACAACAAGAATACAAACTGAAATGAGCAATATACAACATTGTATTATCATTTGTAAACTGACATGCTTATACGTGATTTGGATAAATAACAGGTAGGCGTTTGTTTTATTTTTTTTTTAGGCGTTTGTTTTTTTTAAGAGAACAACAGGTTGTCATAGGTAGTGAAAAACTATTTGATTAGCACTTTATGTTTACTTGTTTTGAATTGCCTTTTGGAGGTCGAAGGGAGGAGCGTTTTATGGTTTAAAGCTAGAATTTTATATTGCTTTGTCAAAACTTGTTGTTGCATGCTATCTGAATGACATCTATTCATTAATTCCCCATGGCTTGAGGCTTCCTGGATGTCTTTGGCCAAAGAACCACCAGGCAAGCCTCGTTTAACTTACCCAACGGCTTATTTTATAACATTCCATAACAGAGTGGATGCTTTCAGCTTTATCGCATAGTTACTGTAAAAAAGTGTTTAAAAAGAAAGCCTCAAAACACATACCTGCATGTTCACAAGTATTGCATTAACTAGAATATAACAATTTAAACAGTAACATCTTCGTTGCTCCCAATTACAGATATTACAGTACTATAAACAACTTCACAGCAAGGTCCCTGTGATAAATAGGCATTATCTCGTCTTGCAAAATACCAGGTGTGAGTTTAAGGAAACATGCCTTTCTTATAATAAAGCAAACATTTTCTGTAACGATCAGTGGAAACAGAACCAAGTTAAATGTGCAGTAGTAAAGTAATACTTTTAATGCCAAGGAAAATATTGTCAGTGAAGTCATTGTTCTTGCTGGAAGCTGTTTATTTAATGGCAATGTTACGTAATTGCAATGTTTGTTGGTGAGAGCTGTAAAGTTAAACAAAGATTCTGTAGTGAAAAAGCGCTTTTACTCAGGCACTGAATTCCAAAGTTTGTAAGTAATCTAATAATTTAAGGGAAAGCATTTCATCAACATAACCAAAACGCCTGACCATCCTCAGTCATTAAAAAAAATAATAATAATAAATAATAATAATAATAATATTGTTGGAAAAGGTATAAGAGAGATACAGAGCATTCCAAAGTTTGTATTCTCAGTAAAACATACCCAAAAATAAAGAATTGTCTGAGATAAAACCACACATGCTAAACATGTGCAAAAAATTTTGAGAATTCTTTCTCTAACTTCAATGAAAAAAATATTACTAACCCAAGTATGGTACAATTTTTTGTAACTAGTCACTCCCAATAGTCACAGATTGTTCATATCTGCCAAAACCACTTTTTTGATCGAACATAAAGGAAACAAAGGCTGATGAAAGAAAAATGAGTGAGAAAATCTTTGGTCATCTGTCTTTTAGCATTTGTTAAAGGAGAAATTGATAATCCTGTTATGTTTAAGTAATTGAAACAGTGACTTGTAATTTTGTGTCATTATACAGTAAGTCTAACATAACAGTTACAGGGTGAATTATTGCATTAATTTCTTTTCACAGATTATCTCGTGCTGTGTACATCTTTATGATAATTTGCTAGATCTAGTTTGAGAAAAATATTTTATGTAAGCAGTCTCACTCAAGAATTCCACTTAGTAGAGTCATCATTACTAAGAATTTTCATATTTTCCATAATGTGAATCAGGTGTCCATCCCTCTCACCCCCCCGCCCCCACTCATAGCAAACAACCACAACACAGGCAGCTCAGATAAACTGGTGACTGAACCACTTGCAATGAGTTATTAGCTGAATAAGTGTGTTTCATCTATGTGCAATAGAATGACTCTTGTAAAAGACACTGAAGCTCAGGGAATGTAATTAGATAATCTGTTACTCAAGTTAAATTAAAATTAAGCACAAATGAAAAATGATTTACCGTGTGCTCCCAACACATTATTGTGGAATTTGCTCAAGCACATTTTAAAAAATTATTATGCACCGTTTCTAGAGTTTACATTGGATTAAATAAATGCATTTACAGGTATGTATTCACATTCTTACAACAAGACTTTTTTTGTGCAACCTAAAATGTTCTTATTTACATAGAGTGGCTTTAGGTTTTGTCCTTTGGTAAAGCTGAAGAAATCGCCAGCTTTAAGGGTAGAAGTTAAATAGTTTGCTAAGAGAAGCACATCAGACGCTTTCCTGTGACATCAAACAGCTGGTACCCTGAAGGTACATCGATGAGATTTGAGACAGGTCACAAGAGACACGAAGAATCTCGATTTCACCTGCAGGGATCTGCAATGCTCACTTCCAACTCTGAAGTTTAATTGATGTTGGACAGATTTACAGTTAAATGATTATGGAAGGCTTTAGCAAAACACCACAAAATATAATCAATGCCCAGCTCAATTGGACAGCTTGAAAATGAATCCAAACACTTTTCTTCTGGTGGCAACTGATTAGTAAAATGTGTGTGCAATTATATCTTTTCAGCACAAGACAGAAATCTATGAGAAGAATATATTTCAGGTCTTCATGCGTTTCCACAGTCACTTCACATTCTGAGTTGGCACAGGTTACAGTTCTGGCACACTGCATAACCCACAGTCACATTTTCATTTTCTCTTTTTTTTCTTTTAAACAACTGCCGGAGAAAACCCAAACCTCATTTTGAGGATGTGGTAACAACAGATAGCCCTACGGGTCTCGGATTCCTGCACGCAGAGTAGCTCAACGCAGAACACAAAAGCCTTTGATGTCTATGATAAAACTGAACACAAGAGGGTGCAGCGAATCACTCTTGTTTAGCCAAATAAACAGCTTTAACTACAGCCATATTTAGACTATTCAAGTGACCTTAGCAACAGAACAGTAACAAAGAAAAAACAATTCAAATGACAACATAACTGTCTTCTTAAAGTGTGCTTAATCTTACTACTATCTAACTTAAATTCTGCCCTGGGTCATTAAAATCCTACTACAGTATTGTTCCAAACTTAGCTGAACATTGATGAAAATTTCTTCAATAAGGTGAGGGATATCTCCTGATTAATCTGTCAATGTTTCTTGTTCTATGTGACAAAAAAGTGCAAAGTCATGCATACATAAGAAAAGAAAAATATTTTTTTCATGCTCTTATATTAGCTTCAATTCAGTCCCTTGTCAGATTCATATAACTGCATCGGTCCCCATTTGTGGGAAAAATACACTTCTTATAATGTTACTACCAAGCAGAAACATATTGACATTGCAGAAAATCCTGTGGCTGCAATTGAGCGAAACATGGATGCACACCAGTTTTATGTGACCAAGGACTGCATTCTTGGGTGCAAACTACACAGGATTAAGACACAATTTACAAACAGCGTAAATGTGTGGCTTGCACGAGATGAGATCAGCCACGTCTCCAAAGTGTTTGCAGTGAGGATTGAAGGTGGATTTGTGTGAATAGAGACAAGTGGAATGGCTAGTTCCCGATCTGTTCTGCGCCAATACTCAGATACTCCAGCTAGATAAATTTAATATGCTGAGTAAATGGTTGTGCCATGTGCTGTTACATGTGTTTAGAAAGCTTTTTACACTTTCGCTTTATAAATTGTTAAACAAAATGCTCTTGCAATCCAGATGCTTGTGGCCCTAGTGCTAACTTTACAAAATACATAAAAAAATATACGAGTACAAATAAAGCAAAATATTCTCTTATGTGTACTGAGGCCTGTGCAAAATAAATAAAGCTGGTACCCAGTGGCAATTGTAGAAATTTATAAATGGGTAGGCCAAGGCTATTTTTGAGGGGGAGCATTACTTCAAATCGGCCAATTATTATTGCCCCAGAGCAGGCAGAGGACACCCTGGGTGGGGCACCAACCCACCACAGGGCACACACACACACACACTACGGGCAATGCGGAGACACCAATCAACCTAACCTGCATGTCTTTGGAAGGAAACCGGAGAACCAGGAGGAAAACATGCAAACTCCACACAGACAGACCCCAGGCAGGAATCAAACCCCAGACCTGAAGGTGCAAGGCAACAGCATTAACCACCATGCCACCAGCATTGAAGAAATTTGGGGTGGCACTCATGGTGGCCAATCAAATTTCTGTGACTCCACCCTTTGCTGTTACAAAGCCATTTTGCATTTCCCCTCATTGCATGTTTAATTTTACTGGTAAAAACAGGTTGTTAGTTTTGAATGACATGTAACCCAAAATGATGAATACATTCATTTACAAACCTTAGGGGTGTGTCTTGTCATGAGAAGACTCAGGACTGAGCCTGGCAGTAGTCCTGGCTTTGGTTGTAAGTGATTCTCACTTTTAATTGCATCGTAACCAATTAAAACCACCTCTCTCCCTCATTCACCCATTGTTTTTGCATTTGTGTATTGATTTCTTCCCCTCTTTATTTGACCATGTTCCATATGTCTTATTGTTGTTAGCTTGTGTTTGTCCCTGCCTTGTAATAAATACCCTTCCACACTTGGTCTTGCCCTGTTCTTCAGTTCACCTTAGCATAATCGTAACATGTGTCAGTGAAACTGATAGAACTTTTCCATTCTGAGAGCAGATGAGACAAAAAGATACTAAACTCAGTGGTCAGTGTTTAATGAACAATGCAGATATTTTTTAGATCTGTCTGTTATGTACAGGGATGATGAAGAAAAAGTACTAATATCAGATCTGAGGCTTGGACACATTCAGCTAACATCACTTCAGGTCAACATTATATCTGTTGCTTTTAGCTGTGCAGTTAAGTGAAAAAATTACACCAACACCGTGGCTGCACAATCATATCATCACAAAAACAAATTAAATGGCAGTCATCAGATCAAAATCCACACGTCAGGAACCTGAGCGCACGACATATTGTGCTGTACATGAAAGCAGGATTTGAAAATCCTGTCCATAACAGCAAAACACTTCTTGAGGTTGGCATTTGTTGTGGCTACAGACAACAGTCATACATCCACATATATTACTGATTAGTTCTTTTCTTCCAGTGGACCCTGGTGTATCACCAGTCCTAAACATTAAACCCGAAGTCTCTTCTCTTACAATGTCAGTTTGTGCTACACAGGCATATTTGTATTGCCCCTGGAAATTAGTCTTTTGTTTATAAAATATGTTATTTAGGGTTATGGTATGGTGGCCAATTTGAACACGTTATGGTACAGCTTTGTATATCAGTCAGTAAGCATGCAGACATTTGGAGAATGTACATGCCCTTCATGTGTAATTTAGATATATACAGTTTCTTAATGTTACTTTGCAGACAGTTGTAAGCAATTTTAGAACTTCATATGTGTATAATTCATTACGCCTGTTTTGTGTTTGGTTACAGTACACAAAACATCAGTTAAATGTTTGAATGTAATAGATTCTTTGGAATGGTTGGACACTCAAAATCTTTTTGATTACTGCTCTGGTCATTCAGACTTCAGTAACCTGCAAAAATCTCCATGAATTGGTAACAGCTGAAAGGTTTTTTTGTTGCAGTTTTTCCTTTCTTTTCTATCTTTTTATAATTAAAAACCTTGACTATGGAGCACTGTACATTCCCAGCTTCGTCACTGTAAGCTTTTGGAGTTCTGCTCCTAAGGACACGCTGTATCCTGGCATATTGTTCACAAGGTGCTTCTTTTCAAGTCAGCCACACTCCGAGTAGTTCCCGTTCTCCTTAAGATGTGCTATCCATGTGTGAACAACATCTGTGGTCAAACTACAGAGAACACAAAAGAGACCTTTTCCGGACTCAAGGTCATGTTTATTTTTCCAAAATTTAGCAGTTGTCTCCTTTTATTTTAATAATTATGACGACATCGCAGGGAAAACAACCAAAAACCTAACATGGATGACATCTGAGAGTATTCAAGATACTAATAGCCTTTCTATACTTATAATGGATGATATGTGAATTTGTGTCCATTTTGTTGTGTTTGATTGGAAAAAAGAAATTATATTAAATTGCACATGCTTCAGGGAAGACAATTTACCATTACCTCGCCAGATATCTGCCCTATACCAGTTTTAACATACAGCTCTGCATAGTGTCATCCATGTGTGCTGAAACTTCACTTTTAAGTGTTTTTATTAGTTCTTTTCACCTAAGTGTACCAGACATCTGCATTATTAATGTCCTTTTTTGATTAAGCTTTGCACATGAACCAGTAACACTATTGCTAACTGAGTCAACAAAACAACAAAACAAAATGATAACTAAGTCCATCTCATAAATGGTACTTGTCTGAAAGAGACAAATTGTTCTGCAAATCAGTGTGCATGCACAATTTCAGTAGTTACTAAAACTGATTTTAATGTGAACAAGGAATCAGATAGGTGACCTGAAACATCAGTGTCCATTAGACAGGCAGGTTGCAGCAAGAGATACTCATCAGAAGAAAAAAAACTATAGAATGTTGCCACTCAGGGTTCAAATGAATCTCACCTGGTTGGATAAGCACAGTTTTCATTAATTATAAGGCTAATGATGTGAAAAATCATTAAGGGCAATAAAATGTCCCATTTCAACATCAACATTCTTCTGTAGTAGCCTATACTGTGTGGTTTCTACATCGTGTAAATGGTGACGTTAGCATCTTTTTTACTGTCCGTGCTTTTTGGTCTCTGAATATGTTCCGAAATAGCTTATGTACATATGAAACTATGTTTGCTAGACATTGGCTGTAATATGTTGAAAATGAGAGCAGACAAGAGACAACACTGCTTCCTACAGTTATGCCAATGTTGCTGTGTTTTCCTCAACCATGTTGTGAAATATGCCATATTGGAATGGCATATGATGCTAGTTAATGCACATGAATGCTGACAAAGGGCCAACATTGTGCAGTTTGTAATGTTGACTCACTCCTTATGTGAAACATGACTGGTGACTGCTGTGTCTCATCAAGCAGCAATGTTTGCAGTGCAGTCATCTTGTGTCACTGATCGTGCTTTTCCGGTGTCACAAACAATACTGCTTCCTTTTGATCTTTTGATCCATTTCAAAGCGTTTCGGTTTCCCTCTCCAACTTCACACGCCTTGGCCGTTGGCTCACCCGAACCACAGCTATGTCTCACAGTACAAATCCAGTTGACATTCTAACAGCACAGGGCCTTTCTTCCAAGAACACAATGACCTGCAAGGTAGAAAGGTTCCGCAGTCTTGGTATCTTCATAAGCTTTGGTCCTTGTAATAGTGAGAATATCTGAGTTATTTACTTTGTTACTTGAGTCTATGTACCTGTACCCTGAACCCATGGACCGGTTTCATGTAAAACAATTTTCCATGGTACCAGTGACGCTAGGACTTGTCATTCTGATAGCACTGACGTTATTTGGCAAAAATATTGACATTTCAGAGATAAACCAGGGATTCTGAGCAAGTTACGGGCTTTTGCAGGTAATCCGTTGTGTGGTGCTGTTTGTACAGATTGTTTCAAGAAATGCATTTCCTGTTTTAGTGATTGTTAAAGATGGTCTGATAAATGTTCCAAAGCACCCGAGAAAGACTAATGTAGAACATTGTACTGTCGAAACTAATTGCAACACATTCATGTGGTGTTTCATATGCAATAGCATTCAGACATCTTCAGAAAAATTATAGTTTACTAAACTAAGCAGTCGCTGATAATTTCTCAAAATCCTTTTCTTAAATTGAGATTATATCTGAACATTTTGACTGGCATGATGTACACAATGATTCAGCAAAATTTCTCTTTTATGGAATTGGCTAATTCGCTGACATAATTGTTGTATTTAGAAGAATGAGTTTAACGTTTTGGGTGAATGACTTCATTGTGCAGGTGAACTGAAGTCTTGTGTCATTCTGTATATATTGTTCTGAGAAATGCATTTCAGACTAGAGAGCTTCCAGATTGTCTCAGTGCCAAAGTAACCGAGGCAATCTGTAATTGTACATGTAATACATACAAGTATATACATGGAGTATACATGTACTGAATTTAACATGTACTGTGTTTGTACCTGTTTAGAATGATCAACAGTACTGATTTGTACATTAAATTTTTTAATGGTATCCAGTTTAAAAAGATTATGACATTGATTGAACAAAAGTGTTTCATCAATGCAAGTAATCTTCTATACCGCTTCACCCTGTAAAGAGTCACGGGGAAGCCTGGAGCCCATCCCAGAACACAGGGCAGGAGACACACACACACACACTATGGGCAACTGAGACACACCAATAAACCTAACCTGCATGCCTTTGGACTGTGGGAGGAAAGGGGAGAACCTGGAGAAAACCCACCAAGCACAGGGAGAACATGCAAACACCACACACACACATCTACTTGCTGTATGATCTACATCAAGGGTGGCCAACTATGGTCCCAACCAGCCTCAGTGGCTGCAGGTATTTGCCTAATGTAATTTTTGCTTTTAATTGAATCTTAATGTCAATTAAACATTGACTTTTCTATATAATTACAGATTCAATCCAATAATTCTCAAGAAGCTTTATTAATTTTTAATACTGTAAGAATTTTAAATGCATGACAAAGATTTACTGATGTTGCTTAATTTTTCTTTTTTTTTTTCATTTGTTGTTAATAATCACTTAAGGCATTGTTTGGACATTCTTTGTTATTGGCACCTGTTTCTGCTATCCATTAATTACAATTCAGATAAAATTAATAACAGATATGAATTAAACACCTTGTTGAATTATCCATATATTTTCTATACTATTATTCTGCAATTACAGAGACATTGTAATGTGTGGTTTATAATTATGTTACTGATCATAATGCACAAGAGTCTCACTTTTCCTTTTTTGTAGCTCTTAATAATTTAAAACAACTAAGCACGGACAAATTATCATGGAGAATAGGTTTGATCAATGATGTAATTGGTATTTAAGACAGTGGTGAAATGAAATTGACTGAATAGGCTGAAACAAAAACCTGCACCCACTGAGGCCCTCCAGGACCGTGGTTGGCTGCTTCTGTTCTACATGATACACACGTGCATATAGCAACAGAAGTAAAGTGTGTTATACCATTATTACCATCTTTATTAACAGGTTTCTACCCTGTGAAAATTAAATGTCCAATAATCCATTCACTTTAAGAGCAGCTGTCTGGATCTAATAGCTGAAGAGCTTCTGTCTAACACTAACCAAAAACTCTATATCCCTGTGTGTAGTAACATGCAATTGTTGTATAATCACTCCAACAAAGGAAAACACAGTTTATTTCTATTTAAAGTGTACTTATCATATGTGTAGCTTTATCTTTAAATTTTTTCTAAGATATTTGACTCACTGTCACACACGATGTCACTGAATGCCTCACCGTCTAAATGCAGGGAGGTTTTCTGGCTGAGTTGACACATCTGGCAACCAGACAGTGACTGTGTGAGAAGGTCTGCTCCTGGGAATTCCTCTTCCTCTTGAGTGGATATCACGCTGCACTACATTGCAAAGAACCATACCCTGTGTGCCCTCGTTGTCTTACAACAAAGACAGACCATCTGACAGACCATCTGGAAAACAGGGCTCCAACACCAGCAATATTATTGCACTCTTCTTAGCTTCCCTTTACATTTGGGACTCCCTTGAAATGGCTGAAATTCAAACTACCTCAGTGAAAAAGGGTGAATTAACAATACACTTTGAATAATTTATTCCTCTGCCGTGTGCCATGAAGAAGTGCCCTCCATGCCACCCCTACATGATTATGTGTCCCAAATGGTGCCCCATCCAGTAGAGAAAATGGGAAAATTAGAAAATGCTGTAAAAGGGATTCCCAAGCAGCTTGAAGAAGAATACAAATATAGGCCCCTCCAGTGATGCAGTGCTATACAGTGTGTCTGTCCATGTGTGCCCTTCTCCTGACTCAAAATCTAACCCTACTTCCAGCTCCCCTTTCCTGGCCCAAACCCTAACTTCCTTTATATTTCCCCAGTGCCATTTTAATTTTTTCTCCCTGCCCTTCAACAGCCTGAGTCTGCCACTGTTTTTCTCACAAATGTTGCATTGTTTCACTAGATGAGTGTTGATTTATAGTAACAAACTAACAAAGGTTAGATTAGTTCCTTCATCACCATAAATGTAAGAGTCCAAAGTGACCTTCAGGGCAAAAGCAGATCATATCACATTCAGAATAACACAGCAAAGGTCATAAATCACATACAATCACACTGACATGCAAAGAGCAATTACACATACAATTAATAAACACTTTGTCAACTCTGGATCTTAATAAAAACTAGAAACTGTCTGAGGGAAATGTTTTATTTTCACTTGGCTGTGACTTCAGTCCTTTAATGCTAACAAGTGAAAAGAGACCCAGCTAACTGCAATCTAAAACATTTTGAAGGCAAAACCTTTTAAAGGGAGAGTCATAGTTTTTATTCATTTTCCTTCAGGTGAATGCAAGTGTTCACAAAAGAGTGCTTTCAACTGACCTCCTCATATATATAAATGTCTCAATATAGTTCTGATGTGGACTTTGTAACTGATTTGAACATCAGTCATTGCTACCTGCCTGCATCAATTTGCACTGGCATTCAGCGGTGCTTAATTACATTTTAGTGTATGAAAGATCTATTAAATTTCTGGTAGATACATTTTGTTACTGCCTGCCACCATCCGTCTCTAACCCAACATGCCAATTCATCTTTGTTAGAGATTAAGGAGTACTGCTTGATGGACACACTGATTCCATTTTGTTAGCTACTTTATGGTAACCAGACATTTTACATACATTATACAGAATTTTGCAACCGTGCTTTTTTCTGTGTGTCATGAAAGCTGTTTTTCAGCTCTTCATTAATTGCAAAAGCAGGCCTACACAGATATCCAGGATAGTCAGCTTTGTTGTACTTTAAATAACAAACCTTGTGTCTCCAAAACAAATGAACCATAGCAAAAACATGCATTCATATGCGATTACACTTTTTTTCTTGCTTGAATCCATTTCCACAAGTATGTATTGCAGGGGTCATGTACTCTGGCATTCTCAGCCAAGCAGAAGGGTTCGCCTTCAGCAGATGTGTCCAGGTGCATCGAGGCGAACCGTCTACATCATGCTGCGTTAAGGTACAGAGACACAAGCTGAGCTCACTCAAGTGAAACAGTCTTGACAAATGGCAGTTTACATCAAGTGGTCCCATTCTGCTTGAGTGAAACGAGTGCCTTCCAATAAGTCTCCAGTTAGGTGCCTGAACAGTCACCAAAATTAATGTCATCTTCACTGAGGGCTTTGAGAACTTTTCTGAGATCAAAACCTTTGTAAACACTTTCATAGGACCACTAGCTAATTGGACTAATTGATGTCCACTCGCTGAATAAATCCCATTGTGAACTTCAACACTGCAAAAAAGCTAGACCTGCACCAAAGAGCTGGTGGGATAAGGGGAAACAAATGTAAGTAAATATTGACACTTAACCTCTGAAGATTTTAGTGCGTTGAAATTATTTAAAATGTTAGTGAAAAAGTCTATGTAGATTAATTCTCTAAAATGTCTGCCATCACTTACAAAATACCATACTGACAGTCCCATAGCATGAGTATTTTTGTTGCATAATGCACGATAATTCACGGTAGATTTATGATTTGAGCGGGAACTGAACCTCCTTAACATTTCAGTCATTCTGTATATTAATGACCTTTCCAGAGTGTCACGCCTCATTTTCTCTGGGTATCCATTTGCGCTTTCAGCTTTAATACCACATATTGTCCACTATATGATTTAGCAGCAGGATATGCAATTCGGTAAAGGCTGATTTTACCGGCATGTTAAAGGTTTAATTATAGTAAAAGTGAATTCTTCCTCACACTTCTAGGTGCATTATTGTATAACTAATGTGACTTGGAATCACATTACAAATTAAGCTAATAAAAACAAACAAAATGCACAGGGATTGATATATACCATGTTACACAAACTATTAGTACACGTTTTTGCTCTTACGAGCAGCTAAGGCTTTAACTCCATGTGAGATTTTGGTATTTGTAACTGCGGGCGAAGGTCAATATGTGGTCTGTTACTGCCACCTTATGGAGAAAAGAGAAATGAAGCAAAAATGAAAGAGTGACGCGTGCACTGATTTGCAAACACTGTGCATTTAATATCTGATCATCTCTTCTTAGGTACGAATAAGTATTTGAGTTTGAATAGGTAATGAAGTCAAAATAGAAACCAAATCAAGCACTGGTAAAGAGACGAGTTTATAAAGCCAAAACCTGATTCCATATCAGCAGTCCACAAATCAGAACTGGAAAATTCAGCAGAATGTCAAAATGCCAGAAAAGTAAGTCCAGGAGAAGGAGAATAAAGGAAGTACATGACAGGAGGTTGTAAAGAAGGAGACAGGAACAGCATAGTGGATTTGCAACTGGAGTACAGATTGACATGTTAGAACAACCCTTGCAACTCATCGAATGTAGCGGCTGCTAAAGTGCTATAGTGAGAATCCCTTGATTTTCAGGACAAGAATACAATTAGTCCCCCAAGTGAAGGACTCGGGCCTTTTGCTTAGCGGGCTTATTGTTTTGTCTGGCAACTTTGGTCGGGCTGCAAGGTAGCGAGTTTGAGCCCGGGTTGCTCCGTAACATGAGCACCTGTGAACTTGGAGGTTATAAGGGAAACCTGGTGCTCCCATATTTAAAGATGCTGCTATAGTGCCCTCTAAAATGGTGAAAACACTGCTATTGGCTGCACATGGAATTATGTTTTGTTATTTTACTAACTGTAATTTTTTTCCTCATGTCCTTGCACCAACAACGCAGTGTTTGAAAATAGGCAGGGCTTACTATGCAGTTGTTTAAGTAACGAGTTTAAGTACGAGTACTGGCGTGACAGCAGGTAACATCTTTAGGTTTGGACTGCGTCTTCCACTTCCCCTCTGATCCTTATCAGTCAACTTGTACAGTGGGAGCTTTGCATAATTGTGACTGACAGGCCATTGATAAGAGGAGAAGCATTTCTGGTGACAATGAAGCTAACTGTTTATCAGTGATTACTGTGTATGGATCCATGCACTTTCTGCTCTACAGGGTGAAACACCTTGTTGAGTCCATGTATTCAAAAGAATGACTGAAGTCATAATACAAAATCTGATTTTGATTATCTTCTGGAGCCCTCCACAGGGTTAATGTCACATCAGTGTGACTGGAAGTCTCAAGTGACAGTCATTTCTGTTCTGTTCATCAAATTAGTAGAACTATTGACTACCTTTGAAAACCAGTAATTAGCGGCAAGTGTGAAGAAGAGCCGTTAAAGAGCACAAACACTTTAAGTAAACCTTTCAAATTCATTTAACTTGACAGCAACTAGGAAGTTGACGTCACGAATTTCCATTCAGGGTTAAGTACAGAAGAAAGACGAAGAAAATGGCTGCACGCGCAGTCGGATTAAAGGCGCGCGGACTTATTCATTTATTAATATTTGTATGGTATGCCTTTACACTTAATTCAAACTGCTCACAACAGATTACAATTAAACATCCTGGAGCTAGATCGTATGGAGGAAGATGGAAATACCTGACTTTTATCGATCTCGTAAGTGTCTTTTAAACCTCAAATGTTTAAAATTAGCGGTTCGGCTATCTGTTTACAAAAATGCTTAAAAATCCGTTTAGTCTGAAAGGATACCAATATGCAGAAACAGCAAAATTCAGTTCCGCTTAAAACATATACCAAATAACCAAGCACACGGTTTCACTGTATTCTTGTTAACTGTCACGCTCCACGTTTAAGAGGGTATAAAACTGTACCACTTCACGGCACATGCCGATATAATTTGTTGAAGGACAGCGTATAAACACAAGTATTGCTTAACGCTATTCACGGGTTTGAGTCTAAAGCATCAAGTGAAAATGCCATTGACCCTGCCCCTTAGTTTCGTTTCTTTATTCAGAATAAAATGGTCAAGTTTTAGTCAGAGGCAACAATAACATCAGATATCCGCGCATGTTTGGAATCGAAACATTAGTTAACAAGTTAAATAGCTACTTTTCAACATCGAATTAAAAAGTAACAATCATAAATCTTTTATCCTATGACTTTAAATGTAGTAGATGTAGTAGATGGGAACGTTATATTATAAATATCCTGTAGGGGGCCTGATAGACTATAAATAGCAGTTCGGATACTTGTTCGGGCTAGTTTTTAAGGTAGTTAGTAGTTTGTGTATATATGTATATTAGTTGTAAGCTTGCAATGGTTTACTAAAAGATTTTAGTACCACTTAATGTCTGCGCGTCCTTCATTGACAGGGATATCACAGTAGATAAAAAAATATTAAGATTACTTTAGGTGAAATTATTAACGTTCACAGAGGTATGAATAACCTCCATAATGTCCATCCAACAACTCAATGTGCAAGAAATTATAAAATGTATTTTCGAGTATGCATTTCATAGTCAGTAAAACTGTGATGAATGTTCTACAGGTTATGCAGACATTTCTCTTTGGACTTTGTTTCTTGGCTGACTTGGTCTATGGACTATCTTCTGCCCCGCGAGGGAAACTTACTTCAGTTGTAATGAAATCCCGAGATACCCTCTTTACTGTCTTCGCTTTCCCACTGGGAACTGTAAGTTTTTTGTTTGTTTATTCAGCTGACTCTCTGGCTTTTATAATGTTTTCCACATTTTTGGATGTGTCCTTATGAAACCTTCTGACGTACAACAGAATTTTGATGTTCTGTATTTTTCTTCCCCCAGTTTGTTTTTTTCTCCTTCTGGTCGATATATGCCTATGACCGGGAGCTGGTTTATCCCAGATACATAGATGATATTATTCCTTTGTGGCTCAACCATGCAATGGTAGGTTTTAACCGTATTAAGTTTCCACGCACTTCCTGAACTGTTGCATTGCCAGCTCTGAATTGCACCTTTGTTACTGTTCAATGGTCCGTCCATGACTGCAGGACCTTATCTTCCCATTTAGCACACTATAATCATGCCCCTGCTCCTGATAGAACTGCACCTGCAGCCTCATCAGTACCCCAGCAGGATGAAAGGTTTCCTGGGTCTTGCTATCTTTTGTGCTGTCTACCTTTGTTGGTAAGTCTGTTCTACCAAGACAGAAGACTCTGGTTGTTCCAGCTTTCTGTATGTTTGATGCTTTCATGTTCACAGAGCAGGGAACCCTGCAGGATGTTACGATAAAGCTGTTTCTTTGTTTTATATTCCACACCAGTGTTTTATCTCTGCAGCATACCTTTAACCTCGATTGTAATCCAATATGTTGCCCATTCGTAATTTATTTTTTATTCCTGTGTCAGGATACTTTGGGTGCATCATGCATCAGGGATCTGGGTATATCCCATCATGGCCCACCTCAGCCCAGTGGGGCTGGTTTTGTTTCTAATCACCTCTGCACTCACCATGGCACCTCTGTACCTGCTAGGGGAGAAGCTCAGCCAAAGACACTGGTGTAAAGCAGGTTAGTGAGAACGCTCAGCTAGACCTACAGTGTTCCACCCCAGTGTAAAGCAGGTTAGTGAGAACG
>JABJVR010000087.1:12445888-12467029 GCA_025773905.1 Chitala chitala | reverse complement strand
CACCCCAGTGTAAAGCAGGTTAGTGAGAACGCTCAGCTAGACCTACAGTGTTCCACCCCAGTGTAAAGCAGGTTAGTAGGCACCCTTATGTAATTCTACAACATACCACCCCATGCTGCCTCTATTATGTCTTATAAAAAATGTAATATTTGCTTATTTATTTGTATACTTATTGGGTCATTTTGTTCAAAAGCAGTAAATAAGCCTTTTTGCAACCTGCAATGAATTGTTTCCATTGTTATTCATGCTTTAGTATCAATTTTCCCACAACAGCAGTTTAAGTCTTTTGTAGATAACACTTAATTAATAAAATTGGGTTTATAATAACAGGGATTATATTGATTGACTGAGGTAATTCTTATATGCACGCTTTAGAGGAAACAGTTGCAGATGCTGTGCCTTACAGTTGCTGCCTTTTGTCAGTAAACCAGAGAAGGTAGGGCAGCCACAGTGATGTGTGTCCTGCTGTGTTCAGATTCCACTCTCTGCTCTGAAACTCAGGGTCTCAGAAGAAGAAGTAGTACGACTTCCCCGGCCTGACAGCTGATGCCTGACTTTTTGCGACGACAGTTGTGTTTACTGTCGTGCAGGACATCTGCGTTTGAAGAGCGGTCATGTCTCCTTGGAAACGGATAGAGTTCCTGAGGAGGAGGAAAGAGTACTGCCAGAGGAGGTATCAGCGGAGGACACTTTGTCATCAACTGCCTCATTGCCGTTGTTAGTTTTAGCTGCTGGCTATATACCATGACTGCTCCTGCGTCGGCTTTTATGGCAGACGGTGCTAATTTGCGCAAAGTTTCGTTAGTTTTATTTTTGTAATATACCCAAAAAAGGTAAGTTACATAAAAATCAAACATAAAAGAGGTTTTCTACATTAATTGTGCATCTAATTTTAGTACAGCTCGATTAAAGAAATGGCAGGGAAAATAATGTGATGTTATATAAATGAATGGTTAAGATGGTTGTACTGTTATATTGGGTGTGTTGTGTCCTGGAAGACCTGTGTGTAATTTACATGATGACCAGTGTTCTTCAGTGGTCTATATTTACTGCAGTATGCATCTCTTGTCCAAATTTGTCTACCACATCAGCAATGCTGGGAAACTAATCCTTTGTTTTGGAGTAACCTAATTGTTTAATTACAAATAATAAAAATATTTATTTGTATTTTTGTAGTGTTATTTTTCTCTGTACTTAGCACGTGTAAGTGTACGTGCGTTTATTTTTGATGGATTCAATCGGTGGTGCAATTTACTCAACAAACATCAGAGGGCGCATTTCCTGTTTAAATGTTAAGCGTGTGGATTTTTCAGGCCTGTAGGAGTATAGTGTGAAAATATGGGGAAAAACAAACGCCAGTTTACTTTACTACAGATGAATTAACGTGGTTGACAAAATTAATGATAGATGACCAGTTAGGGACTGCATATACCAGCCTTTAAAAAAGTCTAACAAAATCTGATAGTCACTGAAAAGTTTTATGCAACCTGTTCAGATTTAATAATTCGTTTTCATAAATTGAAATAATTAGCTTTATTTAGCTTCAACATAGCTCAGAAGTTCACAGTTGAACGAATCACAGTCACATAATATTTTCAATGCCACCTAAATTGCATTTTTGTCACCTTTGTTCTCAACAAATAGTGACTCTGCTGACAGTAGAAGCTGGCTGACTTTGTGAATTGAGAATTACATTTATAACAACTGTGGTTTTGCTCTAAAAGAGACAAAATCAAACCCAAATTAAAACAAACACTTTAACACATCTTCAACGTATTCATGTTGAAATATTTTTAGCATGCAGCTGTCTAATTAGTATGTAATGAGGACATTTTCTGGAACTAAAGCTTCAATGTACTGTAGTCCACAGCAATATCCCCTGAGTATGGACAATGACATGATAACAGTATCTGATTTCCTTTTGTCTTTTTCAACATGTTATCAACTTTCCCTGGACCTCATCACTGCGTGACCTTTTCCCTACAGGTATTGCAGTGTAAAATTTCCTTACTGGCTCTTTTGTGGTATTAAACTAAGATGGGACAAAGAGGAAACATTGATGAGCAGAGCACAGAACTAGATGCCTAACACTTACCCAAAGTCATGACCAATGATTTTCAGCTTACTAGATTTAACAATGCTACGAATTACGAAGACAATTAGCCATGCAAGATGAAGCATCAGAGCATTGCGCTAATGGTGCTGCTTCTGCACCCCTTTGGCAGCATCATGTGTCCGTGAATAAGGAGAGAGTAAATGTGCTGCTTCACGTTATTTAAACAATGTAGATATTTTTTCCATTTATTTAGCCATCAAGAGCTTCTAGGATGATTTGCACAACCTGCAGTTGTAAGGAGATAGACACCTATCTGAGAAAACATAAACATCAAGGCCAGGTTTGCCCTGGATGGCTCCTGAGCAGAAGACAGACACACACACACACACAAACATGCAAGGGGAAAAAATAAAGATACCGGTCCATATCAATGATGTGTCCTTGTGATTGTGGACAAAAAAGCAAAGGAGGTAGGCAATAACAGCCCATATCAATTCTATGGCCTCAAAGGTATGAAGTGATAATTTGACTCATTGATAATCCACCCTGTATAGTCTATACACTGTATGTATAATTACGATGACACAGTGATGCTGCTTTATACTGGGCCCTGTGGGCACACAGACAAGGCTAATTCGTGCTATCAGATGACCTGGAGGTTGGCACTGGAGCAAAGATTGTGCCTCCTGATGATGTGCTATGTCACCTCCCATAGGAAGATCTGTCACAAGTCTACTGTGCAGTTGACCACCTTGTTGTTAAACACACGGCCGGTGTTTCAGCCAAAATGCATGTTGAACGAAAACATGCTGGGTAGGACCCCAAACGGCACACTCTGTGACAGCTGGCATGACTGGTGAGGCTGGTATCCAGTAAAGCATTCTGAGGTTGAATAAAATGCAAAGCTTATCAAGAGTATTTGATTACATTTGCATGCCAATTAAAATAAAACAAACTTGTTGTGCAAGTGATCTGGATTTGTGTTTTTATTGTTCTACACAAAAAGATTAGTTTCGTATATGCATGTGGGTTCCTCCAGATGCAACAGAAACACAATATTCAATGCAACGAGATGACTGAGGTAGGGGAAGGGCAGACAGTGTAAGCAGACATTTGTTCATTTGTTCAGATATTTTAAATACACAGCATGCATGAGACAAACTAATACCTCAACAGTATATGTTCTGTGAGCAGATGATATGATTTGTTGTAGCTTTCACTTATTCCGTGTCATGAAGAGAATCTTTGAGTTAATGATTGTGCTTTAGTGAGTGAGTGTTCTGTGTAGCTGAGCATATGTACCAAAAACCTTTGCACACATCTCATGCTACAAGATGTGTGACAGCCAACCACACAGTATGGGGCAACTGGTTAGCATCACTGCCTGCTTGTCAATTGTTCAATAAATAATAATAATAAGCAGCTTTTATTGTCATTGCATACATATACATGTTGAGCATACATGTCACAACAAAATTTGTCCTCTGCTTTTGACCCATCCCCCTGGGGGGAGCAGTGAGCAGCCACATGGCGCCCGGGAAGCTAGCGCTGAGCGTCTTGCTCAAGGACACACCTGGCTGGGATTTAAACCAGGGACTGGGAGGCTTCTGCCTCCCAGCCTGGTGCTCTACCCATTGAACCACCAGGCCGCCTAAACGGACTATTCAAATGCTCGCTGCTGAATAAGTGTTCAGGTGCATTTGTGTGACACTGCCTTATGTTTTTCCACAAACTGTTTTCTCTTGCATGTCAGCTAAGCAGTCCATCTCTTGGGTACTATAACCTTAATTAGACAGTCCAAAACAACATGATGACACCCAGAGGAGTGTCAACATCAACAGCTACAAACATTGTTTCATTCATGTTCAATTAACTTATCCTGGTCAGGGATGCAAGGTGGCCTGGGTAAACCCAGAACTGCTAGCCCTTTGCAGGGGTCTCATTCTCAAACATCTGCACAGAGAACAGGGTTTTCATATGGAAAATAAAAGCTGCATCAGCATTTCTTATAAATGCAAAGCTGATATTGCTGTATAACGTGCTTAAGTTATACAACCTTTTATTTCAACTAGATATGCATTCTTAGTTTAACTGTGCTAACTACTAGCAATCTGAGATGATGAAAAACCATGGTAAGAAAAAAAAATACAGCATACATTTAAAAAGGCCAAAATTCTTGTATGCTGGGGGATGATTCTGCTTTCACTATGTCTCGTTTTTACAGGAACTTAAAAAAAAAAACCCATTTATTATCTTTTGTAACATTAAAATTATCAGATACAAATATATGCCAAAGGCTGAAATAAAAAGTCAGAGCTCAAAAAATTACACCACTGAAAATAACATCTCCTTTGCCATGGAAAAGTATTGATGGATTTGGCCTAATCTGAAATATGATTAAAAATGCATATGTATGCTAAGTATAAAATAATGCCAGAACCAAACAATAAACTGAAGTTTGACATCTGAATTATTATTATTAATTATTATTATTATTATAAATAAATATCAGTGTTAATTTGATTATGATTATCATCTTACTTTGATAGTCTGATCACTACTTCATTAAATAATAATAATCATCGTCATCCTCGCTGTAATTTTATGCAGATTTAAGAACAGTATAATTTAAAGTTTCCCCTACTTTACATTCCACTTACATTGCTCAAAGGCACTAGAATATGTGTGTGTTACCTAAACGATACTATAATGTATATAAATGAGGGTTATTAATATGATTTACAGTGTGACAAGCTGACGTAACATGGTAACAATGAAAGAATACATTTTTCTTACGGTTTACGGATGTCTCAATACTGTAGTGTCACCAGGGGGCACGCGCACAACAATGCACTTCAGGAAACAAAATTAGTTCACAATTCAGTCAAGATTACGTTCCCAACTTGGACGAAGATTGTATCAAAGAAAAAAAATCCCGTGACTGGACGTTAATGTGATCTGAAGGGAATCGACACTAAAGCTTTGTTTTTAGGATTTTCAGATTGCACACTGGCTCCAAAAGGGATCGTGCTGCCCGATTCTCCAGCGTTGTTGTGAATTGATCCAACATGGCGACTGTACCAGTTTATTGCATTTGCAGATTACCGTACGACGTGACCCGGTTTATGATCGAATGTGACGCTTGTAAGGACTGGTTCCACGGCAGGTAAAAGTATAGTTACTTGCTGTCGTTTTACTTTTATATGCATAAGGTTGTAAAAAGTTTCAGGCTTTATCTGAAGGTTTGCAATGCATTTTGAATAGCAAAAAAGAGGCCGCTTGAAAATAAGAAGGCGGAGTTGCATTTAGGTTATTTGATTTGTTTGATGCATTTTACGAATAGGGCATAATCCTCCGATGTCACGTATGCACTCAGACAGAGTGGGAGTTTGTGGTTTTAAATTTGGTTTATCTGGTGCCATTGTCATAACCGCTGCGTTGCCGCGCTGTTTCACCACTCAAGTACTGGGGAAGCTCAGCACCGTGCGGTGACAGTAATCGGGAAATCTGCACACTCCTGTCTTCTGAAAACGGGGATTTTTAAAAAATGTCACAGATCATACAGTCCTTCGTGTGATGCGCGATTGCCGTAAAACCTACAGATATTCGTATGTTGTACACGGCCGTGCGTGGTCGCTTTTTGACTCGGAGAACAAATAATACTCTAAAGGGTGCTTAAAAATAATAGTTGGGAGCGTTCGGATGAACTGCGGTGGTGTTCTCCGGGGTTTGGGAATTCTCCATCCCATGTCTGCGTTATTTAGGGAGGCGGTGAAATGCCTCTTCACTTTTCTATAATCTCTGAATGGAAATCAACAATGTAGCCTGCACTTCCAACTTTGCCTTTTCATGAAAAAAAAAATCTTCGGTGTAACCAAAATGCACAATGTAATGGCAAAATGATATCATCCCATGCCATAAAATAAATCTGAAAATATTATCACTTTTGATTTTTAAATGGTTTTATGGCAGTTAAGTACTGTTCTGCATCAGTTGACTTGTCGATTTACGCGCGTAATATTAACCCTTTACGAATACGGATTTACAGTACAATGGTTACATCTACACATTCCCGTAATAGTTCACTAAATCCGATGAAGCATCTGTGACCGATAGCTAATATAGAAATAATTTAAAGAACAGTTCAAATGCCATTTTCATACGTGTGCCCTAATGGCAATGCGCTTTGGTGTGTAAAGGCTGCGCGCTTTGAATAAATTATTGGATGATAAATAAATATGATCGCTGTCATAAATACTCCTAATCCGTGTTTAACGTTTTGCTTGTGGAAACGATGTGCCAGTACGATTTGATTTTATTCGGTATTATACTCGATGTAGAATTATGGTAGTTTTGGGGGCACGTTTTGAAGGGTGGAACAATATCTTTGAAAATACAATTACGCTTGGTGTATTTATTCTGTGACAGAAGGCGCATTTCTTGCATGTGATTGAAAATGGAGCACAAGGTGCTTTGCAGTTGGAGAAAAAACGTTTGCAGAATTAAGTCAAAATTAAGCGTTATTTGTCTGCATTCGCGTGTCTAAGTAGAAGAGGTTATTATAATGCCCGTAACAGCGATGTCAGGTTAATTAGTTTCGCGCTGTTTGTAGGTTACAGTACAGGATTTTACAGTTTAGCTGTCATACTGTACAAATGTTAAATGATCAACGGAAAGTTAGATTGTGTATTTAATTAGTTGAATATTATATTACCAAGGTTTGTCTATATGCTCAGTATAATTGAAATTATGCTCATTGGCGCTTAAATATTTTTTGTATTACATAGTAAAGTCGTAGATGTCATAGGTAGGTCTTGCAAAGCATGACTAGTAACAGTTCAAGTAAAAAACTTGTGAAGGGTAACGCAGTGTTACTGACGTTTGAAAGAATTGCTTTCTTGGGGGTGATGGGGGGACCCGTATGTATTTTGATCAACTTAGCTTAAAGCTGGAGCAATCAACCACTGTGGTGCAGAGCACTTTGGTACTAATTTTTCATCTGCATTTTGTCACTGTTGTCTGACCTTTTTTTAGGAGGAACTGTGCTACCTACCCACAGTGTTTCCTGAAGCCTCAGTCCACCCCCACCCCCCACTGCTGTGCATTTGGCACAGATGCCTTCTCGACTGCACGCTGGCACAGGTGTTGGAGTCTGTCAG
Source organism: Chitala chitala (assembly GCA_025773905.1). NCBI lineage: Eukaryota > Metazoa > Chordata > Actinopteri > Osteoglossiformes > Notopteridae > Chitala > Chitala chitala. The sequence goes on along the minus strand of JABJVR010000087.1, from coordinate 12,459,814 downwards.
CCAAATTTTGCAGGCAACCAGTTCTTTCTGCCTGCTTGCCTGTAAAGTGTGCTGTGCCATGCCGTGCTATGCTGAGCTGGACCAGGCAGTACTGAGGTGCCCAGTGATGCAGAAATAGTTTGATTGTCATTTTATGCTCTACATGCTAAGGCTTTGTCAAGGCCTCAGATGTAGTTTCTGATTACACTGGTCAAACTGAGGCAGGGGTTTGTCTGCAAACCCTCTTGGCATATTAGCATACAATACTGATGCAACACTAAGTTGATGCATCCACTCTGAAAATCTGTTTATGTAATTTAATGGGGTGGGGGTACACTGGCTTAACTATCCATCAATCAGTTTTCCCACTGTTTATCACAGGTGATTGGAATCTTATCTTTGGCATTGTAGGGTGCACGGCAGGGTGCTCCTTGGATAGGGCATAAAGCCATTGCATAGTTCACCGAAATGCTAATGGAAATTTGGACTTCCCAGTCCAGCTGATTGGATGGACATTGGGGCACCTGGCATAAACCAGCATGTTAGGAGAAGATGCAAAGTTCACACACAACAGTGCTACACACTGAGCTGCCATACAGCAACGCTGTCATTCGATTAACAATATGCACAGTCGTTGCTATTGGTTACGCCGTGGTCTGTACCTGATTTTCTTTTTTGAGGTGGTCATCAAGTGTGGTGTCATGTTATTGATTTTGACTGGTAATTGAGCACTGTTATTTTGGTTGTGATTGTTTTTTGTCTTATACCTTCGATGTAATTAAGGTTGTGAATGTTATATGTGTGGACTGGTTCCTGTACCCTGGAGGGTGAATTGAGCTAGGACTGTGTTATTAGCTCAGAGTGGCACAGGTTCTAGGTGCCTGCGGTGTGAGGCTAGCCACGTTTCCAGCTGGCATTGGTGCAGCATAACCTGCTGTGTGTTAAATTACCTTCGGCCAGGTGGGGAGGGGAGGTGCTTCAGAGCCTCCATGTATTCCTTATGTCATGGCTGAATAAGGATGGTTATCATCACTGTGTGTGTGCGTGCGTGCGTGTGTGCGTGCCGGTGATGGTTCTGTTCATGGTACATGTAGGTGATCAGGTGGTCTGCCATGCGCTGTGACACGTGAGCTACTCTGCAGTGATGCTCTATGAAAGCATTTTAGGAAAAAATGCGTATCTTTGGCTGCAAAACCCCCCCCCCCCTACCACCACCACCACCTTTTATTGGTTATTGTCTTCAGCCAACAAGAATTAATACGTTAAATACCCCTGCAAGTTGTCATCAGTGTGGGAGGATTGACTTGGAGACACCCCTGCGGAAGTCGAAGTTTAAAGAAAAAAAATTTAAGTGCAAATGTTGGGCCTCAGTTTAGAAACAAAGCATGGAAGGGTATTTTAAAGAGAGAGCTCATAGTGGAGCTACTGTCAAGACAGCCATAAATACAGTACAAGAAAGCAAATTTTAAAAATCCTCTCTCTCTCTCTCTCTATATATATATATGTATATATATATATATATATATATATATATATATGTTACATTAATTAACTGTTTAATATAGAAACAATGAAATCATGGAAGTAGAACTTGGCTGATGGCACTTTGGCAGTTATTGTGGTCTTGGCAGTCCATGCAGAGATATTCCGAGAAGAAATGATACCCAAGTCACCAGGAAGCCCTCAGCCCCTCACGTTTGGGTAATTAAATTTGAGTGCTTGGGGTTGTTCGATTTCCATTAAAGCATCAAGGTTACAACTGTGGCACTTTTGTGATGCCTGGTAAAGTATGTTGAACTGGGAGGTTAATTGACCATGAATGGATTTTAATGAGAATGCAATGTCAGTGACAAGCAATGTCACTTACTAATTACATAAACCACTTCAGTCGAATTTCAATAAACAAACGATGAGCTGGTGTTGGTTCTGTGCCTCACATTAATAAAATACTACATTTTTATTCTTTGGTTTATGACAGTCAAAGTTGCAGTTAGTCACACGTCTCTGGGCCTGGACTGATGTACATAATATTTTCAGACCTTGCATTTAACAACATCTTGAGTACCGGTCTCATCCCGCACAAAGGATTACTACACCCTGGTGCAACTACATGATATGTTCCGTCTCTTGACAAAGTGCATTACATAATGTGTTATTTTTACAACACTTTGAGGGCAGTTACTGTCTCAAAGACGGGGGTGTTTTTTAGCTTTGCATATTAGCTCCAGCCAAGTTCTGTGCTCGATAAAAGATGTTTGTTTATGGAGAAGACCAGACTGTCACACTGCCCGAGGTGAGCCCCCGTCCCTGTGGGAACTCCCATCGCTTGTGTATCCTGCAGTTATAATGCCATGGGTGCTGCTGCCTCTGGTGGTAGGAATGTGTTTTCACATTTGTTTATGGGCACATCTGCGGCTCTGGACCCTGGCCAGTGTGTGTTCTGCTTTATTTGCGTGGCGGGTCAAAGGCTCGTTTGAGTCACAGACCCCAGAGATGGATCCCTGCCTCGGTGTAAGTGCTCCAGGAGAACACGTGGCATTCGTTACCGGGAAGTGCCCCAAAAACGACCTTGGATCTACACACAACATCTTTGTGTCATATAATTTAGGCAGCAGGAATATTTCACCATTCTGTTTTTATGTGAAGAATCCTTGGACGAAAGTTGTGTTGGCTTCATACATGCTGGAATTCCATTAGTAAACTGTAGGATGGAGATGTTTTAAAATAATTACCATTCCTCAATTTGAAAGGTGTGGAGATATTTGTCATTGTGATACAGTTCTGCCTGCTGGCTACAGGACAGCAATATACATACTTGTGAGAACTACTGTATTAACCAAACATGTCTGCACACAAAGAATTTTGTTTTGCTATATAAATTTATGTACCTAAATTAATATATACAGAATTAGGTGGTTAAAGAATCAGCAGATACCAAGCTTAAATATGCACATAACACAATTACTGTAAATGTATATGTGATGTAAATTACATCTTATGGTACTGTGGCGGATATGTTATATAGTCGTGCAAGTGCTGGGTACAGGCAGTACGTATAAATGTAACTGATCTCCTTGTAACTGAAATATGTGATCAATTAAGGTGCACTGAAATGTTGATATGGACAAGTAAAGTTTTATAAAGAAAAAATTTCACGTTCTTTATTTTGATTGATTAAAGTACATGTACTGTGAAATGTTATGTTTCCATTACACCTGAAGGTTGACCTGTCCTTGCTCTTTTCTTTGGGTTGTTGCTGTGGCAGCACTGTACTGTGCCATCTTGACATCTATAATTGATATGCTGCATGCTGCTTGCAGTGAGTTTGTAAGATATAAATCACTTTTATAAGTGTTGATTATTGTTAATAAGTGAAGGAAAATAAAAGCCATGATGAAAAACATGGTTTTACATCATGCTTTGGTTGAGCGATTGCTGGTGTTTTGCAATTCACAAGTCAACTATTTTTGCCGATATGAATTCAGGAAATGCATGACTTCCTGTGTATATTCAGACCGGGTTAGGACAAGATGAGTAACTCTGAACAATTCCTGAAATGAAGAACCTGCTGAGGGTTCTGTGAGTTCCAGTTTTCTAGGTGGAATTCAGATTGCTTATTGTTTATGAAGTCAGACGATAAACACACCATACTGTATGTTACCAGACACTGAAACGTAACGGTGTAAAAAAGCAATGTGAGATTTTTTTGCTAAATTGGACATGTATGCAATGTCTGAGTACTCACATTGCTGGTGTAGTGCTGATAGCAGATAGCAGTAAACCTGAGTGTGTATGACTGCTATGTATGATGCAGCTGGTATAGTGCAAGTTGTAGGTTTAAGTAAATCAGTATCTATCAGGTATGCACATAGCAGGCGGCCAGCCAAAATTCTCAAACATGCTGGTGTTGTTCCATTCTATACAATGTATAGAATGGAACAACAATGGCTTACACTGTAGTACACTCAGGGTGAAATTGAGTTAAGTGGCCAATTGTACACTAGTGCCCTCTTGAACTGTCCATGACATGTTGATATACCTTACATGTTTTTCACTCAGCCTGACTGCCTGTTTTGGTCAAATGGTATTATGATGATTTCACAAAAGCTGCATTTTCGTATAATTTTTGTTGTTTTTCATGTTTAACATTTTTTGTGATCTTAAAAACGTCTGGTGAAGACACAGTTGATGAAAGTACGCCTAAAATATGGGATCTGCTGTGATTTATGGAGGAGAGGCAATCGTATTGACGAAAAGCGATTTATTTTCAATTCTGTCAAACGAGTCAGAAAATTAAAGTCAGAAAATGAATCTGGAGGAAAATTATAGGGAAATGTATATTACGAAAAATTTGTAACATTGTTGAATTATAGCTTTTTAATGGATGTCTCTGCATGATGTCAATTTGGTTGAAAAATGCAGTAATTCTGGCTCAGAGTTGCATATTGAAACATGCTCTTACATCTTCCAGTTGTGTTGGCGTGGATGAAGATGAGGCCCCAGACATCGACATCTACCACTGCCCCAATTGTGAGGCCGACCATGGAAAATCTACATGTAAGCCTTGTGTGAAATCTACCACTGCCCAGACAGAATTTCATCTCTCCTGATGGAAAGCAGATCAATGAAATTTCAAGAACTGGGAGTTCTATATTTTTTTTTATCATACTTCACCCGTCTCTGTGTCCAATAATTGGGTAAACGGACAATGTGGCCCAGTACTCATACGCTCAGGCTTTCCTACCCTGACACACTGCTCAAAGATGGAAGTGCTTCCTTAGCAGTTCGCCTTGCTGATATGGTAATGCACTTCAGTACGGTGTGTCGAAGGGTTTTGTGGCTACTGTTTATGGTCCTTGTAACCAGTGTTCCTCATGGGCAGCTGAATCTAATGTTTGGCAGTTCTTTTGTATCTTATATGAAATATCTGTTGTACCTTTGACATGCGATGTTTGCCAGCAAAATGATTGTTTATATTAGTAAAATAAATAAATAACTGATGAAACGACTAACACAAAAATGAGCGCCTCAAAATGCCTTAAGAGGTGAACCCAAATGGCCTGTGGAGGTGACGACAGAAGGAGGTGTCCAGTGGAGGTGACGACAGAAGGAGGTGCCTGGTGCACTTTGGGCTCCCTGGACGTGTTTTTTGCTAATGTGTCTGTCGGTGTCCCCTCAGTAAAAAAGAAAAAGAGCTGGAACAAACATGACACGGGGCAGGGCACGGACGTCAAGCCGGTGCAGAACGGCAGTCAGGTGTTCATAAAGGAGCTTCGAAGCAGGACGTTCCCCAGGTACACTCTGACCTCTCACCATTCAGTGTATAGTTACAGGTATATGTTCAGGTAGTTTGACTTCAACATTGCTGGTTGTGGGTGTGCTTTACAGGACAATGAATAGCGATATTTTTCTGTGAAAACCATGTTAAACACTTTGTTAAATCTATGCAGGGCCACTACTAGAAGTTTTGGACTTCATGAGAGATATTATGTATCTAATTATTATGTAATTGTGTTTATTACATTAAGATGGTGTGCTGTGTTGTCATTTTTGTCCATGGAATTGTCCAAGGTTTCCACTCCTCTGCAGCACCCCTGAATCTATGTGAATATATTCTAATTTAATTTGTATTTACATAAAGTCTCTCTAGGGCAGGAAATATTTGTCAGTTGGGCCGAAGTTATGGATAGTGTGATATTGCTTCTGAATTATTTTCAGTGCACAGAGGAGAAGTGTGCCAGCGTTGTGCTCCACTTTGCCTTGCTGTGGGTTTTCCAGCTGTGTTGGGAAAATACCCACGAGATAAAGTGTGACACCAGGCCTGTCCTGGGTTTGTCTTGATTTTGGTCACAGATCCAGTTCCTTAACTGTTATAGCATCTTCAACCAGGAAACCTCAGTTAAACTGTCATCTGTTGAAAGTTACAACTTCAGGATTCTTTTCAGTTTATGGTTAGTCTCCTAATCTCCTTATCTGTTGTGTGACATCACCGTGGCAATACTTTTCAGCCATCTTATTGTTGCCTGGTTTTCTGAAGGAGTTTGTACAGTTCACTATTATCATTAAGTGTAAGGCAGAGCTCTGGAGTGCCTGAGGTAACCCAAGGCCTGTCACTGCAAAGGCCTCCTCTTATTAATTTAATATTCATATTAATTTTAATTATAAAATAATTTTATTGAATATAGATTTTCCTAGCTTAGTGGGTTTGTGACATGGATTTATCTTTTTAATACTTTAGGCGGAAGACATTTCGCCTTATCACTTGGTGTTTGGTCAGTGCAAATCATGTGACGGGATGCTGCAGAATGTTTTAAATCTAGTTAGTTTTTTGAAGGTGGCTTTGAATAAAAAAAAAACTTGCATCTTTAAGACAGTGTGTATCCTGCCTATTTACATGTTCAAAGTGCATGTAGTATACAACCACTAATTTGAAGTGTTATTTGTAGTTATCATTATTACATGGTGAGCAACAGTCTCACTTTTCTTTAAAATAAAGTCTCTGAAATAACTAGTGGGAGGTCCATTATATGTTTAATACACCGAAGGCTTATTGTCATTATGTAACTATTGACTAATAAATGCTTCTCCAGAGAACATGGACTGGTGCAGAATTAGAAAAGCAAGATGCGATGTTCAAATGAATATATCCTGTTACATCAACCTGGGATTTGATCGTTGAAATTGAAGCATTTGCAGTTTAATGTCTGGTAGGACACACAGAAATTAGTTGGCTGAGCACACAGACTGTAAACGTAATTAAAATCACCCAGCAGTGACGAGGTTCGTCGTTAATGTGTGTGACTGGTTGAGGTTTGGTAGTTAACCACTTCTGTGGGTCGCTGGGGTGTTGCATGTGCGGTTCATTTGTCTGCGTAAATGGTAAAGCAGACAGTTAGGGGGGTTATCTCCTGTACTTTAATCTCCTCCAAAGACCTTTTTTCAGTTCACCTGCTACGAATTTGTTTCAATAGATGGTGCTGTCAGACTGGTTTACCCAAACACTACTGCCAACGGGAATCTGGACTGACATGCAGTTTCTAGGGATATTTTTTTCTGTTGCCTATAGAACTTTAATAAAACTTTAATAACTGACGCAGCAACTTGCTCAAGTTGTGCGCAAGAGCGACGTGCAAAGATCTGTTGTTTTTATTGCAGTTCTGATGATATTGTCGTGAAACTGAGTGGAAGCCAGTTGACTCTGGAATACCTGGAAGAGAATGGCTTTTCCGAACCAATCCTGGTTTCAAAGAAAGACGGGCTTGGGGTGTCGATGCCAGCTCCCACGTTCTACGTCAGTGATGTGGAGAACTATGTAGGTGAGTGATTAATACTCTTGAAACTCAACCTGTTTGATTACTTTTAGTCAAATTAACAGGTTTTTTTCTTTTTTGTCTTTGTTGAAGGAGTAAATGAATTATATTTGTTCATGCTAAGGATTTGCTTTTGGGATCGTTAGGTCCAGAGGTTGTGGTGGACGTTGTTGATGTTACTAAGCAGACAACAAGCCAGATGAAACTCAAGGAGTTTGTTGATTACTACTACAGCACAAACCGAAAACGAGTGCTCAGCGTGATCAACCTGGAGTTTTCTGACACAAGGTAGCACTTACCAACCATCTGTTCTTTACCTGAGGCTCAGAACACATCAAGGTGAAACTCCTGAGTGGCTACAAAAGGCACCAAAAAAAAAAAAACCATAAAAAACAAAATATTCTAACACTGTGTAGTGAAACTGAAGTTTGTTTTATTGATTATACAGCTGTAAAGAAAATTTTGTTTATATTAATTACAGTAAATCAGGGCCTTACCAGGAATACTTCTTTCTTGAAACAGAATGGCAAGCTTTGTGGAAAGTCCACAGATAGTTCGGAAGCTCTCCTGGGTTGAGAACTACTGGCCCGATGATGCCCTGCTGGGGAAACCCAAGGTGACCAAGTACTGTCTGATATGTGTGAAGGACAGTTACACAGATTTCCACATAGAGTGTGGAGGGGCTTCCGTCTGGTATCATGTCCTCAAGGTACGTGCGTTTGCGTCTTACTACTGCTCCAAGATTGTTAGGATTTCTTAGTGAAACTCCCCTTCCACCCAACTTTAATAGCCGTAGATTTATGGCCTAATGAGTCACGCCTTAATGTAGAGTTTTGTGTCTTTTCAGGGTGAAATGATTTTCTTCCTAATCAAGCCCACCTCTGCCAACCTGTCGCTGTATGAGCGCTGGAGGTCGTCCTCAAGCTACAGCGAGATGTTCTTTGCAGACCAGGTGGACAAATGCTACAAGTGCACTCTGAAGCAAGGCCAGACTCTGCTCATTCCATCAGGTTTGGGCCACCTTGACATCTGATTTTTTTCTTTTTTTTTTGGTCATTGAAGTAGGCAGTTGAACTATACAGGAGTTGTAAATAACACATTTTTGATATTTCTTTGATTCTTTCAGGGTGGATTAATGCCAGACTGACTCCAGTAGACTGCCTGTCTTTCTCAGGACACTTTGTGCACAACCTCAGTGTAGAGATGCAGATGAGGTAAGATGGTTACCATATTCTGTTATCCTTTAGCATTGACAGTGGGCTTATTGGAATTAATTTGTGGGTACACAGTTGTCAGTATGTTAGGTACGCCCGTCCATTAGTGTGCTACACCTGATTTAACCTTCAGAATAGCATGAATTCGTCGGGGCCTGGATTCTGCAAGATGCTGTACACATTGTGCAGGAATGCTGCACTATGACGAAGCAGATGACGTTATGCGGTTAGACAGCTGCACAGTGTTGCTGTGAATAGTCCTTTCTACTTCATCCTCAACCTGCTCTGTATGCTTTAGGTCTGAGACTGTGGAAGGCAATGGAACAGTAAAAACCATCTGTCATGTTCCTGCATTATCATGGTTTAGTGTCCATATGAGTGTGAATGCATTGTACCAGCCAGTCGGGCAAACCTGGTCAGCGGTGATGTTCAGATATGTCGTGCCATTCACACATAATTCAGTGGGTATCAGGGGCCCTCTTACATGTGCCATGAAGTCATTCTCCACACCAGGAAGTCATTCTCCACACCATCACACTTCTGCCACCACTAAACAGGATGGCCTTAGTCATGTGATGTATTGCTTATTGAAAGTACAAATATTATTAAGGTGGGGCTGAACCTAATAAATTACCATCTCGCTGTATACAGCTAAACAAACTGCATGCTATTTATCTTAAAGACAGTGTGTGTTTAAAGACAGAACAATGGTGAAGGATTCTGACTATAATTACAGATGGTCTTTCTCTTTTGATATGTACAGACTTGATGTCACTGCCATGTTATCACTCACAAGTAGCGGGTCAAATTTGTCATTTGAAGAGAACTTGGGCTGTAAACCATAAATAAGACGTGAATGTTAAAGCCACAATGGCTGACACTCTGCACTGCTTCTGTGGGTAGTTTTCCATGTTGATATGAACAGATATTAGTTCTGTGCTGCCCGTAGAGCTCTTACAAAGTTTGTGTTGTTGGTGAGAGCCACTGGCAGCTTGCTGTACTTATCTTCTCATCCACAGAGCGTATGACGTGGAGAGACGGCTTAAAGTGCCCAGCCTCACACCTTTTCCAAACTTTGAGACTGCCTGCTGGTACGTGGGCCGGCATCTTCTGGAGCGATTCAAAGGTACAGCCGTAGGGATAAGCCCACAATGGGATTGTCCTTCTGGGTTTGTCTTCAAATGCTTATTCTGCATGGGACTATTCTGTGAGCTGGATATTTTAGCACTTTTCTCCAGTAGTCATTTATACGGTGTTATCCTCAGTCTGTGATATTAGTCAAATCTATAAAACAGTATATTAAAATCTAAAAAGAAATATTTGAACGAGTTTTTAAATTTGCTTTTAAATACCTTGTTCCCCCTGTTAATGTAATTGACTTAATAGAGTGGAGTGTACTTAAATTCAGTTTCTCCATTAGTGACAGCTTCAGTAAAAATACTGGTAATTGTATGACACGGTACGTAGCATGGTGCTACACTGTTCCACATAACTGTTAATGTGTGCCTAGCCTGTGAAGCGAACATAGGGCCTCTGCATCTCTTTCAGACACAGTGCTAAAATTATTTCAGCTGTTAATTTGGTTTTTTGCTAAGTATAAGTGTAGTTGTGTTATCATTGCTACAAACATTTTAATATTAAAAAAATTCTTTCTGCAGGCTTACACAAAGCAAACAAGCAACCATCTTCATACCTGGTGTTAGGGGCCAAAATCCTAAATGGAGCGTTCAGATCATGGACTAGAAAACTGGTAATTCTGTTAGCCACCAATTGCATTCTGTTACAATGTCCGTCATCACTTGGATTGTATTCTTTAGCCTAATATATTTAAAATAAAATAAATTGGTAGATGAAAAATGTCAGCCTTTCCTGAATTTTGGAAAAACATTCTGTAAAATACGTGGTGTTTGTAAAACGTATTTCTGATGTTGAAATTTAACTTTAAATGCAGCTCTTGCTTAGACATGGAGCTAAACTTCTATCACTTCTAAAGATGCCAGTGTGTAAATGCAGCCTTGAATGCTGTTCACTTCACTATTTCTCCTCCTAACATAGATAGGGTTTACATTTTCTTGCTAAACAAGTTCTTCCTACATAAGATCTGCCTGCAAACATGACAGTTGTTAATAATGGCTGTCTGTTATTGGCGGTGTTATTTTTTTAAGGCTCTTCTGGAACACGAGGATGAGCTTCCAGAGAATATGAAGCCAGCACAGCTAATCAAAGACCTTGCCAAAGAGATCAGGATAACAGAGGTGTGACTTCGCTTTTCTGTGTTTTCATGTCTTATAGTTGGTGATATTAATTACCCTATATTTCTTTCCGTTTCTGTTTGTTGTCTCCTGTCTTTGTTAGTTTCAATTTAATAATTAATTATATGTCTTACAGAAGAATATGTTTGCTCTACTGGACCTTGAATCACTCCTATGTTAGATGCAGTTGTTCATTAGCTCAGTTATCACTGTCCATCCATCCTTTATCCAGCTGCTTAGCCGAAGTGCCAGGTGGCACGTGGCCTGGAGCCTACTGTTTTTGTGACCGTGTTATAAACTTCCGTTACTGCCTGGTTTGCTGCTTGTGTGATCCATATTATTCTTAGTTTTAAATGGGTACTCAGAAGGTGCAGTCCAGGTCTGTTGATGACTCTGTATTTGTTCAATCTCTGGCAGAATGCCATGAAGGCTGTAAAGGATGAGCAGGTCACCAGCGTACCTAAGGAGGAACCGCCCACCCCACCAGCGGAACCAGAGGAGCCCCTGTCTCCTGCCCATGTCCCCTCACCCCCCAGGGAGAAGCCGCCCAGGAAGAAAGGTCCAAAACTGGCCAAACCCCCGAAGCCACCCAAACTCCCGAAAGCTCCCAAGCCTCCGAAGATTCCCAAAAATAAAGACAGCGGCAAGAAGAAAGGAAAGAAGTCAAAAGAGAGCGGAGCAGCCTTAGCCAAAATCCCCAGTTCACCATCCCGGCAATCCAATGACAAAGAGCTCATCACGAAGGTGGACGAGGCTAAGAAGGTGAAGGTAGGGCGCCCTGTGTGTTTGTGTTATGGGAGGCCTAACAATCACAGCTGTCACATTACGAAGTCCCAGCACCTTTCCATCACTTTTCCACTGTCACGCTATTGCCAGGCTGAGTAGCACCATGCGGACAGAGCATCGAATGTTACAAGTTGTTTTTCCACTGAGCGAATATGGCTTGGAGAGAGGTGTAGCTTAATGTGGAGATGTCAGTTATATGGAATTCTCTTTTAAATTTAAAAATTATTATTGGCTTTCTTTTCATTTACAAATCATCTTCTTTCTTTCCTTTTGTGTGTTGGCCCTTCTGGGTCACACTGTATTTTGTTCTCTGACCAAACTCCTAAAATCTGCCACACCTCTTAGTTCTGCCAGTTTTATATGGTTTAAAGAATTAAACATGGTGTTTGCAGTTCAGCAAAGAGACACCTTACCTGGACACTTCACTGTTACGTGGTTGAGCTCGCTTGAGGCCAGAGTCTGGAAAGGTCTTGCTGTTGAGTAGGACTTGTGTGACTCGGTGCCACACAGGTTGGGTAAAGGTGCAGCGGAGAAATGCTTGAGTACTGTATGGTATAGCATGGTGTGCCAGCAGAAAAGCATCAAGTTACACTATAACTGTTATAGTGTTCCTTATTTAGGTTGGGTTTGAAGTGTTCTTCAAAACATGATACGATTGTGCATATGCATGCTATGGCTCTCATAAATCATTATATATAATTATGACTTTAATTAACCTTTCTCTGTCTGATAAATAGACAGTGAAGAATGGGTCAGACCCTCTGGAGAGAGAGAGCATTATGAAGAAGGACAGTGCTCACGTGTGTGAGATGCGAGAGCAGAATAAGAGTAAAACGGAAGCAAAGTGGAAATATAAGGTGAGCCAGAGTGGGCGTGTCTCAACTGGGCATGGCAGCTCTGAATGCCGAGCATGAGTTAATATAGAGCTTATAGTTAACAATAAAGACTGGTTGGGAAACAATACAAGCAGGACTGTAGCATTAGAGGGTGAATGGGAGTTTTCTGACCTGAATTCTGAAAGGCGGGACCATCGCAATATATTTGTGTATAATTGTACTCCTAGAATTTACATTCCCTGTATAGTCATATATCAGTCTGTCTTTTGGATATATCAAGGGCATTAATTCGGGCTAAACTTGGTAAATTTGTTATGACCTGTGTATAAGTTTTGGCCAAAATTTGAAGCTAAGCAAATGCAGTAACCAATCACACTTAATCTACTCAGAAATTTTTATGCCGTAATCGTATGTTAAATATTAGTATTTAACAAATTACCAAGGAACATTACTTTAAAGTCTCATAAAGACTTAAGTGTATAATAATGAACAATAGAAAAGAACAATAACTTATTTGCACTAATAAAAAAAAAAATAAGTATAAGCCATGTAATTTGTCACATTCGGTATATACATACTTTATAACCATGTTGTAAGCACTAAGAGAAATTATACTGCCCCATGGATAAACATGACTGTTTTTATAGCTCATTTTTAAAACCTGAAGTTTTTGATTTTATACTCAAGTATATATGGTCAATTTGAATTAAGAATAAATTGCAGTATTTCTGAGATATTATTCTATTTGCCAACTGATGTAGCCATTGCTTGGTTACACATAATACTGCTGTGGAAGTTTCCCAGTGCGTTGACATGTCTGAACAAATTTGTAATTAAAACATCAGCTGGGATTGACGGCCTGATTTCCCTTCCAGAACAGCAAACCCGACTCTTTGCTGAAAATGGAAGAGGAGCGGAAAAGTGAGAAGACGACTCTGTCGGGCCACAGAGACAATAAATATGCCTTTTCCTTTTCAAGTAAAAAACTGCTAAGGTGCGTACGTGCATCAGTGAAACCAGTGAGCGCCGAGCAAAGCTTAGTCTTATACACAGTTATGCCTGAAAGGCGTTGCGGCCCCGAAGCCACAAGCATGTGGTGTCAGGGCAAAGTGCATTAAGGCCTCCACAGTCTCATTTGTAAGGTCAGTCTCCTTGTCCCTTAGTTCAAAAGGCGTGACAACCCAGAGCAGCACGCCGGTGTTTGGGTCGCTGCACAACCCGAAGGAGGACAAGGGCAAGGCGGTACGAGACGAGTACGAGTACGTGTCAGATGAGGGGGAGCTGAAGATCGACGAGTTCCCCATCAGGAGGAAGAAGGACTCCACAAAGAGGGACTTTTCCTGTGAGTCCGAGTAACGGCGGCAACATGGAGCAGATCTTTACTTGGATTTATCATGTACAGAACTGTCTGAAATTACAGAGTCCTTAATCTGTCGTAATTTGATGGGGGGGGGGGGAGTTAAAATTTATTTAATTTAAAAATTTTAAAAAATTATTTTTTTAGTTTTATAAGTTTTTTAATGTGAATAAAAACAAAGAAAAAAAAAAA
>JABJVR010000087.1:12424091-12440855 GCA_025773905.1 Chitala chitala | reverse complement strand
CTGTGTATGTGGTTTGAGCTCTTGCTGTTAGAACCCCCCCCCCCCCCCGACTCCACGCAGAGAACACGGCAGCTTTATCCTCCAGGCAGGGTGGCCAGTCACTTTGCAGGGAGAGGAGTCAGCCTTTCTGAGACAGGGGGAGGTGGAGGTTGGCTCTGTCATGTAGGAGGATGGAATGTGAGGGCTGTCTGTCCAGGCCAAGTAAGTGGGGGGGAAAAAAGAAAGAAGTCTTTCACCATGACATGCAGGAGCAGAGAGAAACTTCTATATGGCTTCTCTTTGACTGATGTCGTACCAGAGCTGGTACCAATACTGCAATGGGAATCAAGTGTCCCTTTCACACCTTACATTAGCTCTCATGGAGGTACTGTTTACAGCCATTATTGCTAAGTGCTCTCATGACTCATTTTAGAGGAACTGGTGAGCACACTCAGCCAGACACTGGGCACGTCCCAAGCCTCCGTCCGCGCTGAAAGGCCCACGCTCTGACAGCAGCTTTCCCACATCGTGGCTCTTTTTACTAAAAGGGCAGCATTTCATCACCAAGTTTATTCTCTCAGTAAGATTCCATGTCTGGGCATTAAACTGATTTATTAAGGATCTCATTATGGGGCTTGATGGTGAGGAGGGGGGGGGCTCTGTGGGGGCGCAAACCTAGGGGGAAAGGTAATACAAGCCGCTTCTGTGATCTCATTTGCAATAAATGAGAAGGTAGTAATTAATTTGTTGGTCTCTGTGGTCCCAGACTGTCTGTTTACCTGTCAGATTCTGCATGATCCTGAGTTCTGCATTTAACAGTATAATGACTTCCACAGATAAACCAATCAATAGATAGATAAGAAATTAATTTATGATTAAGCACAAGCAAAGATCAGTAGGTCTACTTTTCATAAGTATTGCGGTTTATTTTTTTTGACACAGTATTCTGCATGTTGTGTTTTTCCCCATTGAATTGGACTTTAATGTAAGTTAATGACAAACCTTAAACTGGGAGCAGGAGTGTTTCAGGTGAACACAGATTGGTGGTTTCTAAGGACTAAAATCCCATTTTCTATGTCATGCTTGTGTGTATGTTTTGGCGATGCTTCAGTAATATTCACATATGGTCACATGGGTCAGTTGCATACATGTGGTTTAATTACTCCTAATGAGTAAGCAGAAGGAGAGGGAATTATTCAGTGTCACCCAGATGAAACACCGGCTGGTGCGGCTGGTGTTTTTATTGCGACCATGTTGAATATACTGGCATATTTCTGGTAATTTTACAAAAGAGTAAAAACATTTACATGCAAGTTAATGACAACAGATCTATACTACACTGTTTACAGTTATATATGTGAGCTTCTAATTTATACATAACCACAGTGCATCAGACCTTTATGTTTTATAGTGTGTGTGTGTGTGTGTGTGTGTGTGTGTGTGTGTGTGGGGAGATTTGAGGCCTGGGTTTAGGCACACCCGTGAGCTTTTCTTCTGGTCTCGTTTCAGCGTGGAAGGTGATGCCCAGGTGGGCGAGGCCGGCCCCTCTGCAGACGGCGTGTATGGCCGGGGACCCGTGAGCCATAGCTCGGCCCTCAGCCCGGACCGCTTCGAGGCCCCGCTGTACGGGCCCCCTGGCATCCTGCAGCAGCGCTCGCGACATCCCAAGCTGCAGCACTCGCAGTCCATCCTGCGCAAGCAGGCAGAGGAAGAGGCCATCAAGCGCTCCCGCTCGCTTTCCGAGAGCTACGAGCTCTCCACGGACCTGCAGGACAAGCAGGTGGGTCGCGGCGCCTCCTCTCCCCTGTGCTCCCCCATGATGCTCGCAGGGTCTTGTGCAAGTGTGCCTTCACAGTGCTGCAGCTGACAGCAGGACCAAGCTCTCCCAAACAAGGTCAAAGGGCAGGCTCACTTACATCCTACATGTACACATTAACTCCACACCTGTTATGTACCTGTACAAGGTACCTGTATAAGAGGTCTCATTTATAGACCCTTTGAGATTTAATCTTTTTTGTGTAATCACTGCCTTACTTACTGCAAAGGAGAATTTAAGCTGTGTAAACAATATTTAAAAGCTTATTATTGTGCCTGTCCCGTTTTAAAGTAATCACATGGTCTTTTATCATGTGAGCGCTTGTAAACTCTGCTGAAAAGAAAACGCAGACCTTCTCATTTGACCTAAACCCCGTTCTCCCCCGCTGTTGTTTATCATCTCCATGTGAGTTCCCTGCAGCCTTGAATTCCCCCTCCTGCCCGTCGTTAGCGCCCACACACGGTGCGGCTCAATCGTAAACGGCCTGTGTCCTGCAAGATAAATGCGTGATGGTGCAGCAGGTAAACAAGCACAGCCTGAGGTCACAGACGTGGCTTTAATACAGAACTAGCAGAGTATCTGCTGTGTCTTAAAAAGGGGTATTCGCTGTGGCACGCAAAACAGGAAGACCTGTGTTCGTGAAAAAAAAAAAAAAAAGTGATGCTACCTATATCAGCCTGACTGAAACTGAAGTTCTCTTATCGACTTTTTTTTTTTTTTTGTGAGAATCGTTTTTATACGATGCTATTTGCAGTTCCATGGACTAGCTCTAACAGCAAAATCTGACAATTTTCTTTGTAATAAGATGAACCAGGGCCCTAGACTAATGGGAAAATTATGTCCCTTTAAGGAAGAAATTTAGTAGCCAATTTAGGTGGTAAGTGATGTTTTTGAATAACCAGAGAAAGGAAAACTTAAAGGCACATGAACAGGGTGCTTTTCCATTTCTCTTGCTCTGTCGGTCAGGTGTCTCCGCTATTCTGTCAGTGTCTGAATTCCTCTAGGGTCCTTGAGCGTCTGACTTCCCGTGTGCCCACGCTGTCTTTAGTCGCTGGTGTTCGCAATGATAACTTGAGAAGCTTTGTGCTGTCACAAACCAGGCGTCTCTCTCCCTTTGGCTCGGAGCCAACGTGAAAAGGCCTGCTGTCGCCTGGTTGTCCACGACCTGCGTTTCACTTCGCTTTCTGTTTACTGTGTGCGTGTTCACCAAGCCCTGCTGCTCTGAGGCTGAGAACTTGAGCCAACTCTGTACCGTTGACTCTGCGCAGTAAATCTTTTGTGTCATGTTAGGAAAAAAAGGGATGCGAGCACGTCTGACCCTGCACGTCTCCCTTTCAAGCCTCTTGCAGGGTGTGTCATTGACCATCATCTGTGCAGGGTAACATGATGTCATTATTAAATTTTTAGTCGTCTCAGGTCCATACATTTTATATTAGTATACCTGGGGGAGTGGCTGTATTTTAGCAAGAGCAATTCTGTCTGCCCAGTCACGTGGACTGTTTTAAATGTAGATTTTAGACCGTTTTAAAGCTGCTTCTAAAGCATTGTTTTTGTTTTCTACAGATATGTGACACTACATGGGTTAATGGGCTCTCCCTAAGGGCAGCTACTTACCAATTATGCAGTCTCTGGCACTTGTAATGCTTTTCTGTCTCACTGTAATGTTTCTCTCCGATTAAAGCCATTTTCCACACAATATCACAGCTAAATGTAAAGGGAAAAGGCCACAGTGTGCTGTTTGTTAAACCTTATCATAGCTTAGCCAGACAAACTCCCACAGATACGAAAGTTATGAAATGCTGTTCAGCAGTCCTGGGGGACGCATTGTGTGATGAAGGCTGTTGCAGGACGTCCTTGTTTGTGTCTACCTCTAAATGACACATGACAGCTGAACCAGGCTTGGGTTCAGCCAAGGATCTGCAACTCCAGAGAGAGAAAGACAGAGAGTCCTCTTTAAAACTTTATACTTTGTTCAACATTGAGTCAGCTGATATGATGGATGTGTACTAGTACTTCTTGGGAGTAATACTAAAAGACAGGGATGTCCTGGTCTGTTTTTTAACCTTCCATCCAATCCAAGTGATTATAATGATATCAAATTTCAACACACTTTTTTTTTCCCCCTAGCAAATACAGCTACACAGTTTATGGACTACTGTAAGTAACATCAGTCCAATTTAGGTAAAATACGCTTCTCACCTGCCAACCTCTGCGTAGAGAAAAATGGCTGGCATTTCACCTTTTTAAAATGATCTTGTATTTAAAATTACTATCATCTGCTTGTAGATGGTAGCACATCCATTACATTGACGATACTTTCAACCATTGGGATCAAGGACAAGAGTTCCGATAGGGTCAGGTTTTTAGGTCAGTTAGTTAATGGATAATATTAATTTACTTTACCCAGCTGGAGTAAACAGATCTCAGTGGGCTAATACACCAAAAAATATTGGAAAAAGATTGCATGTAATTTAGCCAATACAGATCAAGGAAGATAAACCTTGATCAGCTGCTATACTGATAACTCAAACAAGGTTGGTATATTATTATGAAAACTGTTCATATGTTGTATTTTTAATGCTGAACATGATGTTTTTTTGATGTGTTTTTTTGACAAATGTCAATTAAATTATATAAATCTCGTCATTGTGTACAGTATTTACACGGAAAGATGTGTTTTTTGTGCTCAGTCATTGCACAGCGTTTTTATTTCCACTGCCAAGCAATTTGTTTTTTGTTTTCACCGTGGACCGTTTTTGTCACAGTCAGGACTTTATAACCAAACTGATATAAACCACGCAAATGTTTCACTTTACATTTAGCATATTTATATTTTTATGCCGTAATGCTTTTCAGTGTTTGACAAATGTATGCAGTTATGCTGGCAGTCACTTCAGTTTTCCATACTAAACAAAGATGTAACAGAAGAAAACCGCTGAAAAGGATAAGTTGTGGGGAGATGTGAAAGTCCTGTGTGAAGTTTGGTGTACTTTACTGTACCTTCCTGTCTCCCTGTCAGGTGGAAATGCTTGAGCGCAAGTATGGAGGACGTTTCATAACCCGACATGCGGCCCGCACCATCCAGACTGCTTTCCGGCAGTACCAGATGAACAAGAACTTTGAGCGGCTCCGTAGCTCAATGTCTGAGAACCGCATGTCCCGGCGAATCGTACTGTCCAATATGAGAATGCAGTTTTCCTTTGAAGGACCCGAGAAAGTCCACAGTTCTTACTTCGAGGGCAAGCAGGTCTCCCTGAGGGACGATGGCAATGACATGGGAACTCCGGTACCAGTGGAGCATGGTGAGGTGGCACTACCCTCCAGCATGAAGACCCCCGCAGCCCAGAGTGACTTCTCAGATGCCATCACAGAGCTGGAGGATGCCTTCTCCAGACAGGTGAAGTCTCTGGCGGAATCCATCGATGATGCTCTGAACTGCCGTAGCCTCCATGGCGAGGAGGTCCAGGAGGAGCAAGTTAGGGGCCACCCTGATATGAACAGGGAGACGGTCTACCAGATGAAGCCTCACCATGGTGCAGATCGCCAACCGATAGATGAGATGACTGCCTCCTACAGTGACGTGACACTCTACATAGATGAAGAGGAGCTGTCTCCGCCTTTGCCTCTGAACCAGTCTGTGGATCGGCCATCCAGCACTGAGTCAGACCTGCGGCTCCGCTCGCAGGAGTGCTGGTCCATGGTGCACAAGGATGACCGAGGCGACACGGACACCAGCTGCCGCAGCACGCCATCGCTGGAGTGCCAGGAGCAGCGGCTGCGCGTCGACCATCTGCCGCTGCTCACCATCGAGCCACCCAGCGACAGCTCGGTCGAGCTCAGCGACCGCTCCGACCGCGGCTCGCTCAAGAGGCAGGCCATCTACGAGCGGACTTCAGCCGGCCCACCAGGACAGGGCAGTCCCAAACACGTCACTCACGTGTTGCCCCAGCGCCTGCCGTCCCGGGACGAGGAGCAGCTACGGCACCGGCCCCGACCCCTCGAGGCCCACCTGGCCCTCAACGGCACCGCCAACCGGCAGAGCAAGTCCGAGTCTGACTTCTCGGATGGTGACAACGACAGCGTCAACAGCACGTCCAACTCCAACGACACAATAAACTGCAGCTCCGAGTCTTCGTCCCGGGACAGCCTGAGGGAGCAGACCCTGAGCAAGCAGACCTACCACAAGGAGACGCGCAACAGCTGGGACTCACCTGCCTTCAGCAACGACGTCATCCGCAAGCGGCACTACCGCATTGGCCTGAACCTTTTCAACAAGTATGTATTCAGGAACCCCCCGGGTACAAGTTTCTGAGGCTTACGCTGGGAAAAATAACAGATTCCTTAAAGTGATTTATACCTCATTAAACCTCAGTCTTCATCAAGAGCAATCACTTTGTGGAGAATTTTGTAAAAGTATTCATATACAAAGCATTTTTTTATGAATAGCCCTTTGAGGTGTTAGATCAAGGGAAGTGAAATTAAATGATGCTAATCATCCTCACACAATTAGTACCAGATGTTTCTGCACTTGACAGTACACGTTTATAATGACCGGCTTTACCAAAGTTATTTCTGAACAGTGAAAAGAGGAGTCTTTCTTTTATACTGATTTTGAATAGATGTTGGTATCTGGCACAATTGCCTGTTACAGTGTATTGCAGTTTTTTTATTATCAATACTCATCATGCTAGCACCATATTGATTTTTAACATCTGTTTTAGTAATGATATGTGTGGTTTGAAACGAAAAGATGTATTTGGCAAAAGCTCAGCCCTTTACATTTTTGGATCTCGATCAGAGTGATGCGTCTTTCCCGGCCCTTCCTTTAAGTTTGACTCTGAAAAAGGCTTTTTGCTGCTTTTTGTATGATTTATGTCACAATGTTTAGAAACGGTTTGGTTCTTGCCTACAGAAACCTTATGAGAACCCTCTAGTTTCTCTTACTGTGACTTTGTGTACCGCCCATTTAACAGAACCTCATTCGACAGAAAACTAGTTGCTTTTCATCTAGGACTTGGGAGAACGAAATCAGAGTTCCAAAAATGTTTTTTTTTTTACTTCATATTTCTTAATTGTAGGTTCATATACTAGATTAGTTTCTCTGTTAAGTAGTTGGCAGTTTCTTGTTGAGACTATGAAGGGGCTGAAGTTGGACATGTAATTTGTGGTGGAGGAATAACTGCTTTGCTTTATTCCTCTGTTGTCACATGGACCTATAAACACCAGCTTTGCGTTGTCTTTTCCAACTCTGATTGTATGTGGCGTTTTCACTGCTGCTTTTTTTTATTGAACTGGAGGTGAAACTGGAACTTTGAAGGCTTAAAATTTTGCTGCAGCATTTGTGCTGCATTCAGCAATGTAGCATTACTTGCGTCCTCTACAGTAGATGACAGGCTACACCAAAGCAACATTGTTGAAAGCTTGCATCCATGGTTTTAAGAAGATGGTTTTGGCCTTTTTGTACCAGGTATGAATGTCACGTAGAGTGGAGGACCTTTGGACTGCTTCATGCAGGCTCTGATGGTCACTGACAGAAAGAGAACACTGTGATGGATAAACTTGTCTTGTTTTTCTTACATCACTTAAAGAACAAGGTGACCATATATTTTTTTAAGAGAGACTTTTTCCTTCTGCTGCTTTAAGCAATGCAATTGCTGGTGGCTCAATGGGTAGAACATCAGGCTGGGATGAAAAAGTCTCCCAGTTCAAATCCCAGCACAGACAGATGTGTCCCAGAGTAAGACATTCAGCACTAGCTCCCCAGGTGCCATATGTCAGCCGTACTGGTCCCCTCAGGGGATGAGGTAAATGCAGAGAACAAATTTCCCTGTTGTGGGACTAATAAGGGATTAATAATTTTATTAAAAAATCTAACTGCAGACTTGTTCCTGGGGTGAAATGTGATGTTCTTTTTCTCCCAAGCACTGGTGAGCTTGGCTGTAGGCTGTAGGATTGGGCCGTAGGCAGCTCTGCATGTGAGCTCATGTGGACTAAAGATTAGAATGTGTTCTCCTTAACATACTGTGTGCACCAGATTTCTGAAAATTAATTACTTTTTGTCAGGATTTCACTTTATCTGACATTTTAAGCCTGGAAAAAGACGGACTGATTTCATCAAGCCAACATATTTTGTTATATTATCAGAATAATGTATTGTAAGCAACAAAGCAAATTTTGAAAACATTTCTGGAGGAGTTTTCCTGAGACCACAAGGGTGTGTGCATGTGTGAGTGTGTGAGCCTGCCCATGCCTACTTGTGGAAAATCTAACATTTGTTTTTGTATAGTTAGTACTGTAATTGTAATTGGTCCAATATGTCTGTGTATCAACTGTAGAGTTCAGGAGGTCAAGTGCTGTTAGTTTTTGTGCTTCACTGGCTGTGAAATTCTGTGTTGGTTCTTCAGTACAGATTGCAAGCATGACTGACGTATTGGTGTAATAAGAACAGTTTTGGACTGATCAGGGTAACCAGATTCCCACTCATTTCCAATGTAGGATTTTTCTCTTGGTTTTGTGTCTGCAGGAAGCCAGAGAAGGGCATCCAGTACCTGACTGAGAGAGGCTTTGTACCGGACACACCTGTGGGCGTGGCTCACTTCCTCCTGCAAAGGAAGGGCTTGAGCCGACAGATGATTGGCGAGTTCCTGGGAAACCGTCAGAAACAGTTCAACAGAGATGTCTTGGAGTGAGTAGTCCTATGCAATAAATCGTTTGGTTACAATTCTAACAAGGACCTCAAGTGGATTTGTGTCATTACAAAACAAAATACTTTGATTTGTCAAGGTGATTTGCCTGGTAAACCAAAAACACCAACCGATGAGACTGTTCTGACACTAAGCGCAGACTCTGTTATCAACACATTTCTCTTCCGTAACTTTTGCTGCCTGAGTACCTATGGTTAAAACTATGGGTTAAAAAATAATAAAATCATGTCTGTTTCAGCTAATAGGACACTGAACAAACTCAGCTGAATGCTTTTGTTCATTACACAACCAATAACATTTGTAAACAGAAATTAAATTACATGCAAAGAACAAGTCTACAGTCAGTAGAATTATTGAATAAAGTCACCCGGCAGCCTCTGTGTGAAGAAGAGTGATCTGTCACCTCAAGAGCATGTTCTAATGAAATTAAAACCAGGCAGTATGGCAGCAAGCTTTCACAGTGGGCGTTATTGTGGATACACACATCGAGTAAGCTGAGAAACAGAAGACACTGTAACAGGAAAGGCCACAAATCCTTCTCACAAGGGTACCCTCAAGCAAGTTTCTGAAACAGAACTATGAATAAGACCTCATAAGTAAGTAAATATAGGGGCAGATTGGTCCATTCGGTTTTGTTCCTCTCACTGTTAGGTTTTCAGTCAATCCTTTCTTATATTTGTAAGTATGTAACGTAGACTAGCTTCCGCTTGCTAAGTGTACTTTATGGTTCATTCTTGTGATTCTACTGTGCTTGGTGTCTGCTTAAAACTCTGATTGGTCAGCCCCCGTAAGATGGGGGGGAAGAGGGGGTGACATGCGGACTGTGTGAGCTGTCCCCCTCCTGCCCGGCAGCTGCGTGGTGGACGAGATGGACTTCTCAGGCATGGAGCTGGACGAAGCCCTCAGGAAGTTCCAGGCCCACATCCGAGTCCAGGGGGAAGCACAGAAGGTGGAGAGGCTCATCGAGGCCTTCAGGTGAGCCTCAGTCATGACCTGTGTAGCGTGTCAGTGAACACCAGAAAGCAGTTTAAAGGGTTACGGTTGTGTTTGTTTTGAAGAGATAAATGCATCCCTGTTTATCAAGAATTTTGTTTTGAAACCTTCACTGAAAGCCTATAGACAACTGAATTTATTCACTGGGGAAATCATGCTATCTGAGAACAAAGCCATTGGTTTCTACTGATTACTGCAAAATACATGTTGCATAGCATATATTTCAAAATACTACCATCCTCCTGGCGTGTTTAGATGTATAAATCAGTGTTTCCCCTAGGAAATTTTTCAGGCACGGTGGCTAGAGGATGATGGAGGTTTTGCGTGTACACGTTAAAATTTTTGGTTATTTCTCATGCAACACAAGATTTTTGGTTGAAAATTTCTATTTAAAGGTTAAGTAAAACAAAGATGTATTTATTGCAGTCAACTAACTCTACCAGTTAGGTAGTTAAAGCAGTTATGTTTCAAATAGAACAAACTTCTATCTTTAAGACAATCTTTAGCAGTTTGAAACTCTGGGTGCAATCCAGATGTTCAGTATTTGCTTCTATGCGTTGGTTCACCTCCAGCTGTGTCCCATTGTATCACCGATGTTTATGCTAACAGCGGAGCCCTCTCCGACCTCCTCACCTCTCTTCTACCACTCCTCTCTTTTTCATTGTCATTTGTCTTAGGCATTTTGGAGAAAAAAACTTTAGTAGTTATAATATTACAGTAATAGCAATAATATCTAATATCACAAACATATTGCAACTTAGTGAAGCCTAGATGAAGAATCAGTGAAGATAATGTAAACCTTTTTGCGTTTTTACGTGATACTTTCATGTTATAATGAGAAATGGTTGTTTGAATTTAATACTTTTCTCATTTTAATGAGGTACCAAAGTAGTGTTTTAATGCAACAGTTTTTGCATTTTAACAGTAAATGAGCAGTTTTTGTTTTAATGTGAATTTTTCTCATTTCACAAAATCAGTGTATCTCATTAAAACAAATGACCTATTGTGTAGGCTTAGCAGGGGTCTCATTGGCATGGTGGCCCCCCATGCCTGCACCATTACAGGGGAAACAGTGTAAATGTAACCTTGCTATGAAAATGGAGCGTAATCTACTCTAGATAATGTTAAAGTGCCCAAGTTTGCTGCTGTTAAATCGTGAACTTCCAGTCTTGTTTCAAAGGACTGGGAATGTCTCCAGAAACGTCATTTTATTACTTAAAAGAGCAAAATAAGGTATGTAGAAAACAGCACTGGATAGTTCAAATTTTCATCATTGTCCAGCAAACGTACCAATACTGTATCAATATCTGACAGGTTCAGCTGTTAGCCATTACATTTTTTTTTTTTTTTTTAAGATTTTTTTTAGATTTATTGTACTGTAGTAATCCCAGAGGGAAATTGCTTTTCTGCATTTAACCCATCCCCTGAGGGGAGCAGCGGGCTGCTAGCCACATGTAGCGCCCGGGGAGCTGGCGTTTGAATGTCTTGCTCAAGGACTTGCACCAGGCCGCCACTACATGTGTGCCAGATGTACGTTATACTGGTGTGCAGTGAGGCTTTGGGATTTTGATACGGTTGATTTTGTTTTCCTCCCTCAGTCAGCGATACTGCATCTGCAACCCAGCAGTAGTGAGACAGTTCAGGAACCCTGATACCATCTTCATCCTGGCCTTCGCCATCATCCTCCTCAACACGGACATGTACAGCCCCAACGTCAAGCCGGAGCGCAAGATGAAACTGGAGGATTTTGTGAAGAATCTGAGAGGTGAGAAATTGCAGGAACTGTCTTTTTCTGGAGACAGATGGGCTGTCTGTCCCTTTTCTGGTCACAGAGACAACCATCTCCATGGAACAGATTAACTGTCTATCTCTTTCTATGGTCATAAAGACAGCCCTCTTCAGGGAAACTGTTTGGCTGCCTTCTCATTTCAGCAGACATGGAAACAGCTGTCTTTAGGGAGACAGCCCCCTTCTTCATTAAGAATTTATTGACATTATGCCAGATTTTGAAGTTACCGAATTGACTGAGGCATTTTCTGCCTTGGTGTCTTTAATAAAGTTCATTTTCTTCTTTTTAAATGCATTTTTGAAGTAGTTAATAAACCCAAAAATCATTTGCAAGAATAGACCTGGGTTCCGGTTAGTGTCCTGCATGTGCATGCCTGTGTTTTTGCGAGTGTGTGTGTGTGTGTGTGTGTGTGTGTGTGTGTGTGTGTGTGTGTTTATGGTAATGAGGGGACAATGCCAATTACAGGTGTGGATGATGGTGAGGACATCCCACGGGAAACTCTAATCGGGATCTATGAGCGTATCCAGAAGAGAGAACTGAAAACCAACGAGGACCATGTGTCCCAGGTGCAGAAGGTCGAGAAGCTGATTGTGGGTAAAAAGCCGGTGAGTCTCTCTATGTCCCTGTTGAAATGTCTGCCCTCTTTTCTATGCTTGTCAACACCTCTGCTGAAAGCCAGTTTCTGTGATGAACATTTGGTGGATCTAGGAGAAATGCAGTCCATGTTAAGTCACACCTGTTTTGCAAATGGAGGATTTGATGCATCTCAAATGAAAAGCGGTGTTTGGACCTCTTGGATCTCGCATTTGTTTTTATACGCTGTGATGCACAGGTGTGCGTGCGCTGAATCAGCTGAGAAAGACTGTGTGGCACACCTATGTAATGTATAAGTATGATGAATCCCTTAACCGTGAGCAGCATTGGCCTCTGACACCCCATCCCCTCGTCACGTTCGCGTGACTGCAGGAGTGTGCAGGAGCCTCAAGGAAGCCACTTTTGTAGATTTAATGAAACTCCGCTGATGTGACAGATATCCTGCACGCATGTCACAGTGTAAATCATGCCTTGCCTCTCCAGACCCTCTCTCTAATCTGTCTGTACTTATTCTGCAGATCGGATCTCTGCATCATGGACTTGGATGTGTAAGTAGCTCTTCCTTGCGCTGTATCATTTTCTGTTCAGTTCTGGCTCACATGGAGGCCGCATGTGTAGTGTCAAGTGACACATGGTGTGTCCTTCACGGTTTCTGCTCTGGGTCTGTGGGGTGGGGTGATGTCACCAGCCTTCTTGGTCTGCTTTGTGCTTTCTTCGTTAATGATCGCAGTGATTTTTGTTATCGTCATTAATGATCACAGTGACTTTAGTAAGTGGTCGACATATGACACAAAAAAGGAAACTTTAATAAATGAATCTGAGTGAGGACAGCTAATTATTTAAACATCAAATGCGTCAAATAACGTGTTTGTGCTTTATACTTTCGCTTTTCTTGCATTTCAGCTTTCCAGTTATCTATTTTTTCGAACTCTCGTGATCGTGAGTTGGGTAATGAGTGCATTTAATTTTTGATAATGTCCAAGGGAGCAGCCTAATTGATGTGATCTCTCTAGCTTTCAAACAAACCACGGCAGTTCATATGCGGCTGAGAGCTCCCCAGTGTAACAATGAATTATTGATCATGCTGCAATTTTGCTGCTGGGGGAGGGGTCAGGGGGTTGGTAGATGGGCACAAACCAGTCCCTGACACGCTACTCGTTTGCAAAAATTGCCATGAAACAGTTTTGTGCACGCAGCCCCTCCCATGGCCTAAGATGTTCTTTAATGTTCTTGTAGACCAGGCTGGTGTTCTGACTGGCCCCATGTCCTGGTTGCAGGTACTGTCACTGCCCCATCGTAGGCTGGTGTGTTACTGCAGGCTGTTTGAGGTCCCCGACCCCAACAAGCTGCAAAAGCTGGGCCTTCATCAGAGGGAGATCTTCCTCTTCAATGATCTCCTGGTGGTACGACACGCTCCGCTCCCTTTTCTTGCTCCTGCTCTCAGCTGGGCGGTTTTAGTTTTGTTCTCTCATTATGTTCCCTGCAAGGCTGTTTGTTGTTATTCTGATGTTTTCTAGTTTTTAATTTCCATAAACACTGTACCGTTGTAGGGCCTTAATTAAATTATGTGAAACAGTTTCAAATCATAGATAGGAAGTTTGCCAGAGATGTTGAGTGGTTAACATACCTGTTCTTATGGTCGCTCATGTAAGTATATACTGTACCTTGTCTTATTGTTTCTACATTATCTACTTCAGGTTACCAAAATATTCCAGAAGAAGAAGAACTCTGTGACGTATAGCTTCCGGCAGTCCTTCTCCTTGTATGGGATGCAAGTGCTTCTCTTTGAGAACCAGTGTGAGTACTGGGAATCGGGTCAATGGCAAAAGCCAACTGTTAAATAGGTGCTTATGAATTTTATTTAACATGCATATCCTATCTCCGTTTTTCATTTTCTAGATTATCCCAATGGAATTAGGCTTACATCAGCTGTTCCTGGAGCAGACATGAAAGTCCTGATCAGTTTCAACGCCCCAAACCCCCAGGATCGCAAGAAGTTCACAGATGATTTGCGGGAGTCCATCGCAGAGGTACAAGAGATGGAGAAGTACAGGATAGAGTGTAAGTAGCCTTTTTCATGTTAAACACAACGCTGCTGCTGCTACATGTCCTGGAGACTGAGGTTTTATGAGGGACTGTATTTATATGGGATAGACAGTGAGCTGCAGTGGTTGTACATTTGTGGAGAAAAGATTAAGGAAAAAAGCCCCTGATGAAAACAGCTGTGGAAAGGACAGTAAGCACTGGCATAAATATTTAGGTTCTAATTGTAACACATGGATAAACACGTATCAACACGCTGGTTTTACAGAGTAGGTTTAATCAAAAGGAAGAGCTGAGTAGACAGCGATCATGAACATACAAGCAGAATGAAAATTGTACGCTGGTGAAGGTAGCTGTGGTGTGCTGATGACCTGACTGTTGACCCAACCGCCTCGTCCATTTAGCCGAGCTGGAGAAGCAGAAGGGCGTCGTCCGACCGAGCATGTCCCAGAGCTCAGGCCTGAAGAAGGAATCGGGGAACGGCAGCCTGAGCCGGGGCAGCCTGGACGACAGCTACGCCATGGGGGAGGGGCTCAAGAGGAGTGCGCTCAGCAGCTCCTTGCGTGACCTCTCCGAGGCAGGTGAGGTTGTCCCGGGCTGACTCCGCGTGTGGCCGTGATGGAGCTCTCACCCCCCCGTCCCCCCTCCAGCCGAGCCAAGACAGACTATGGGGGGGTGACTCGTTGGTCCCCTATAGGACAGATCGGTGCCAGGTTTTGTCTTCTAATTCACCACTCACGGTATAGAGCCGGTTTTGCACATGAAGTTACCTGACTGCACCACTCCAGGTATGCCTGGGTTTGACGCGCTCTTAATGGGAAGGAAGAAGATGCGTGTAGTTGAAGGACATTGTGTTGGTGATGTGAGATCTGTTTGTCAGGTATTTTTCAAAGACAGATGGACGATGTGCTCTTCCTGGAGCTGTTTCAGGGATGGTGTGACTGCTGTTAAGCCACATGAGTTCCTAGTGCCCTAAGGTCATCGTTGATGGTTCATGGCTGATACAGTATCACCTGGACAGTTTATATGCTCGATGCTTTCTTGAGTACGGTTTATGTTTGCCTTTGTTTTTATGCGGATTGTGCAGTACATCCTGTTCAGAAGGGGCTGACATTAATGTCTGGAAGCACTTGCTTGATTTTGCTTTTAATTTTCCATTGTCATTTGTGATTGGTTTCCATGATGTTTTGTTGTTCCCATGTTGTATGCTGTGTTTGGTATGATCCCACCAAAAATATTCATCATTGCCTCGGTGGTACATCTCATGAATCACTGATCCAACCTGGCAGAAAATCAGTTCTTACCTTATTTTGCATTGCTGTAAAATTCAACAAAGGGCCCAAAATGTTGGGAATGCATATACCCAAAATGTTGGGAATACGTTATTTACATGTGTTTCACAGTACCCGGTTTTCACAACAGAAGTATAGGAATGGAAACAGGAAAGTCAAAACTTGTTCAAATTTCCTCAGGTTTTAGTTATGTGGGGTATTTCCCAGACAACATTAATAGACCATTATTATCTGGAAGTTTAGTCATGTCAGCTGGATTTCTTTCTCGTTTATGCAGAAACGTTTCACCTTTTACCAACAGGCTTCTTCAGCCTTTCTTTTTGGTAAAAGGTGAAACGTTTCTGTATAAACGAGAAAGAAGTCCAGTTGACATGACTCAACTTCCAGATAACCTCACCTGGACGACCTGGAGAATCTTCATAGACCGTTATTAGAATTAAAAACTGAAATCACCAGAGGTATACATAGATGATTTTGATTTATATTGTAACATTTTTGATTAATTGAAGTTTATGTAACAGTTGTATTTCTTTCACTTGTACCTAGGACACTAATCTCGTATGTATTACTGTTCTGCCAGTCCCAGCCATGTGCCATAATTGTATATGTATTTCTTGAAGTTTTAAAATTGTGAAACTTAAATTATAGTCGCTGCTTTTATAAAATTAATAAAAGAATTTTAAAATATTCAAAATAATATAACAGTGATGTCAAGGCCACCCATCAGACAGAATTATCCTCACTTTTCATAAAATTTGGAATGTTGTTTTATATTCCTTCCAGTTATCTTGTAACAGTGTAGGCAAGCCAAAATCACCAAAAATTACTTTTTCCCTTTTACCTAGACCTGTGTACCCTGAAATAAGCCAATGGTTCTGTGGATGTGTCCTTTACA
Organism: Chitala chitala; assembly: GCA_025773905.1. Taxonomy (NCBI): domain Eukaryota; kingdom Metazoa; phylum Chordata; class Actinopteri; order Osteoglossiformes; family Notopteridae; genus Chitala; species Chitala chitala. The sequence continues at coordinate 12,424,750 of JABJVR010000087.1, read as the reverse complement.
GCAAAACTTTACCAACAATTTGTAAAAAGCACGGTCAACTGAAAGGGTGAATTGTGGGTAATTTCAGAGGACTGAGAGCATAGTTTTTTAAGCAGAGGTGTTATGAGACACACCCACTTAACTCACTGTCCTCACAGTAAAGAATGTTCTCCTTGCAACAACAGGGGTGTGGACTTTTATGTTTCATTTTAAGGGAACACTTTTAAGGGAATATTTAAAGATTTCTTTTTTCCCCCCACTTTGTTCCATGACATGCTAATTTTGTGTGTTTATTGTTTTTGTTTTTTTATATGTATATTTTGTTCCTCCCCAGTTCATATCCACGAGTTGTTACTTGTCGGTTAGGCCTCTGTGGCAGCCTGCTCATACCTCAGCTGTGTGGCTGGTCCACAATATCACACCAGTGTTCCGGTCACACAGCTTATGCTGACTCTTCACCCTTCACCTCCATATCACCTGGGCTTCTGCCCATCAACAAGACGCCGAAGCATCTCACCTGTGGTCCAGATAAAGTCCTGTCTTGAGAGGCCATTTCCCACTCCTGGTTTCTGAAAGCCCTAGCTTTCTCCGGCGGGGGGGGGGGGGGGGGGGGGCGGGGCGGGGGGGGGGGGGGGGGGGGGGGGGGCGGGGGGGGGGGGCGGGGGGGGGGGGGGGGGGGG